>LPNX011026910.1:20000-28205 GCA_001517045.1 Pseudotsuga menziesii | reverse complement strand
ATTGTAAGAGGGACAAAAAAAATCAGACACGGTGAAAATTGACATAAAATGTTCAAATAAAAAATAGAGGACATCAAAATACCTTGGACTATAATAGACCATCTTGGTTGGACACTAATGCAAACCCATGTATGATTTTGAGCCAACATTTACATCCACTCTACAAGATCTCCAGAGAACTAACATCATTATTTTTCCATTAGTATAAAGGAGATGTACTAGAAGATTTTCCTATACATGTTGATTTTACTGTTTAGTTGAACCTAAATGAGAAACAAAGAGGAGCACTAAGAAAGCTACAACACTTTTTGTGCGTGTCAATGTGCACGTGCATCAAAGAGTTGTAGCTTTCTTAGTCTCCTCTCTGTTTCGTTCAACTTCTCCGTGAAATCAACAAGTCCTCACAAATCTTCTAGTACAATTCCTTTACAGTAATGGACAAATAATGATGTTGAGTTCTTGTAGATCTTGTAGAGTGGATGTTTTAACCTCTGTGCTACTCTGAAATTCATAAGCCAGCACTTCAGAGGAATATTTCCCAGTGGTAACCTACAACAATCATATATATATATATATATATATATATATATATATAATCCATGGTGGTGAAGAGCGGACATTTCTAGATCTGCTACTTGGCACATTCAGGAATGAAAAGAATGTTTTAAATACATTTATATCAGTCTGTAATATTTGTTGATTCTAAAGTTGATGATGAAGAACAAAATTGGTATTTTCAATGTCACACTAGGAGCAATATTGGGCAGTCCTATGGGCATAAACAACTCTAGAATCAAGTATGAGCATCAAAAGGACAAATCTAAGCACTTTGGGAGCATTCTGAAGGTCACAACAAACAGTAAAGCATCTCAAATCAGCTATAATTAGGCCAACTTTCAAATTTTGGCACATTGCAGCAATAAAAGATGATCATCAATGGCAATAGGAGGCGTTCTTTGCAATTATGGCTGTGAAAATGAGAAATATGTGGGTGAAAGCAACCCTAAAATCTCATTCGTATGCCTTATAGCCGCATCCACATGAATTCTGGGCACAAACAAACCTGTTTGGCAGTAAAAAAGGGTATGAAGCAACCCTATTTCACCATCTTGGGAACCCTTGTGCACTTATCCATCACCGAACAGATGTACCTCTAAATCGGGCCAAATTGGAGGGTTAAAAGGCAGTTCTGGGCATGAATAGCCCTATGAAAAGTGACGAACAACGAAAAAACTAGGTTTCATAAATCCATTGAATATGCTAATGCTTGGATTACCAACACTGAGGGATTACTCTGAAGTGCATAAGCCAGCACTTCAGAGGCATATTTCCCAGTGGTAACCTACAACAATCATATATATATATATATATATATATATAATCCATGGTGGTGAAGAACAGACATTTCCAAATCTGCTACTTGGCACGTTCAGGAATGAAAATAATGTTTTAAATACATGTTTATCAATCTGTAATATTTGTTGATTCTAAAGCTAACCAACTGTCTAAACCACAAAGGTCATCTTATCATGTTAATTGTAAGAGGGACAAAAAAAAAATCAAACACGATGAAAATTGACATAAATGTTCAAATAAAAAATAGAGGCCATCAAAATACCTAGTACTTGATTCAAGACCCAAAGCATAAACCATAAGATTCATGATTGTCCATTAATGGAAAAGTATTACCTAACCCAATTTCCAGTCAACTAAGCACCTCATGGTCGAATCATGATATTGCAGCAGTGTGCATACATCCTTCACTTGAATGATGTTAGGATTGCCAAGAACTAAAATCATTCAAGTGAAGGATGTATGCAAACTGCTCCAAACATTATATCTCTACTCATTCGATTTACTACAAAGTGTTGTAGCTTGCTTAGTGCTCCTCTCTGTTTATCATTTACGTTCAACTTCACCGTGAGATCAACAAGTCCAGGAAAGTCTTCTATTACAATGCCTTTACAATAATGGACAAATAATGATGTTGAGTTCTTGTAGATCTTGTAGAGTGGATTTTTTAACCTCTTCACTGCTACTCTGTAGTGCATAAGCCAGCACTTCAGAGGCATTTTTCCCAGTGGTAACCTACGACAATCATATATATATATATAATCAATGGTGGTGAAGAGCGGACATTTCCAGATCTGCTACTTGGCACGTTCAGCAATGAAAAGAATGTTTTAAATACATTTATATCAGTCTGTAATATTTGTTGATTTATTCCTTTTAGCTTGCCTTGATGGTGCTTGTTTTCCCATATTAATTTTCAACCCTAAGACAACGCTAACTTGTGTTCCCATACTAATTTTCAACCCTAAGGAATACAATTGATCAGCTTCACAGGAATACTAGACAAACATTCAAAGGTAACACCTCTAATCTAGGAATCTTGACTACATCCACATCACTAACCTTCAACAGACTAAGAATTCAAGTCTAATACTAAAGTAGCTAATCCAAAGAAGCAATAAATAAGAGAGATCAGTAATATGAGGGGATCATCCACCTCAATCATCCAAAGGATGTCAATAGCAACATCACATAAAAGACTCAAGTGCTAAGGGCTAGAAAAGTTGGAAAGTGCCCTACTCAGTACATTCACCATCAGTGAATTCAGTAAACTGAAAAATGGCCTAAGGCCAAGGTTAATGCTTGTTTGGATAAGCTATCAGCCTTAGTATTGTGTTCTCTGAATATGTGAACTGCTTTTAGCTAGATGAAGTAAGGTTCCATATCATGGATACTTTGACACCAGCCATCAAGTGCAAGTAAAGTTAGTGCCGATATTCTATTGAACCAATTAATGATCGTTGTGGAGTCACCATGAATGTGTAGAGTGGGAAGGACCATGGATTTAGCACAATAAAGGAGAGTCCATAAAGCAAGTAGTTCAAATATGGCATTTGTACTCATACCAACACCCAATTTGAAGCAAAAATAGTGGTCCTGGGTGATCAAAAGATGAACACCTATACCTCTAATTTGATTGGTTGAAGCCCTATCAAAGAAGATGTAGGTACAATTATCGAAATAGTTTATTTAGTCAAACTTATTACCTTTCTTTTTTGTGTTGACTTAGCCACTTTCAATTCACTAACTCTAAAATAGCTAATAAGTGTTGGCTAATAATGGTGACGATTCCGGGTATTATGTTTCATTAGGTTGCAACATGGAAAACTTGTGAAACAAAATACCAAGAATCGTCACCGTTATCAAAATAGTTTATTAGGTACAATTATCAAAATAGCAGAAGATGTAGGTACAATTATCAAAATAGTTTATTTAGTCAAACTTATTGCCTTTCTTTTTTGCGTTGACTTAGCCATTTTCAATTCACTAACTCTAAAATAGCTAATAAGTGTTGGCTAATAATGGCGATGACTCATGGTATTATGTTTCATGGGGTTGCAACATCGCAAATTTTGAGGCATAATACCACGAGTCATCACTATTGCTTGGCTGAACACTTGATATCTTTTGTGAGATATAGTTCATGTGGACAGAGTTCTTGAACTCTGTCCTTATGAATAGTTTTGTTTGACGATGATATTAACAAGTATGTAGAAAAAATTTTAATATTTTATAATGATCTTCAATGATCTAAGGGTTAGGTTCTAGTTTCTTTCTTATAACAAAACATGGCTCGGCAATCCTGCTTGGGGTAGCGACCGTTTTTCATCCTTCTCCAATGGACCGAGCATACATGTGAGCAAAAAAACTTTAACTATCGTGGCTATGGTGGAACTCGAATCCTTATCTAAACCTCCCTTACACAACAGGATTTGAACCCAAAATCCAATGTCAGAATCTGACGTCATCCGACATTTCGCACGGATGTGTCGGACAGCAATCATTGAAAAGAATGCCGATAAAAAAAGATTTATATTGCTGTCGAATATCCGACACAAAGGCGTCGGAATAGATACAACTATGTTCATCATCAGCAAACAGATGACAATTGATCAGCTTCACAGGAATATTGGACAAACCTTCAAAGGTAAAACCTATAATCTAGGAATCTTGACTACATCCACATCACTAACCTTCAACAGACAAAGAATTCAAGTCTAATACTGAAGTAGCTAATCCAAAGAAGCAATAAACAAGAGAGATCAGTAATATGAGGGGATCATCCACCTCAATCATCCAAAGGATGTCAATAGCAACAGCACATAAAAGACTCAATTGCTAACGGCTAGAAAAGCTGGAAAGTGCCCTGATCAGTACATTCACCATTAGTGAATTCAGTAAACTGAAAATGGCTTGAGGCCAAGGTTAATGCTTCTTTGAATAAGCTATCAGCCTTAGTATTGTGTTCTCTGAATATGTGAACTGCTTTTAGTTGGATGAAGTAAGGTTAACATGATAGAGCTGAAGTTGTTCCCTGATAGTGATCAAGTAACTAGAAAGTATTGGATGCATACACTAGAAATTATAATGCTCAGACTGGCCAGAATTCAAAATCCATATCAGCCAATATGGGTCAAATGCGGGTTAGCTGAAACTGTCAAATTGGGTTTGTCATTAGCTGATCAATGTAAATGAATGCACAGTGAAGAAAACCCATGTTTGAAAGCTGATAAGGATGAATTGAAGTTGGTGAAGAAGCAGGCAGTATAGACAGAGACCCTTTGGGTTGTTAGTAATGAAAGAATCCATTCTCCTATTATATTACCTCATCCAAAGAATCTGAATTAGATGGTCCATATTGTTGAGATTCTGATGAGGAATATTTTGTAGGCAAACCCTTGTCTGATGATGAGATGGAAAATGCATGCATTTATCCATTTCATGAAGAGTTGGATGTTATATTTGAAATCAATAATCATAGTTTTGGGGGCCCCATATATGATTCATCTAGTGAAGCATCTAATGAGGAACCTAAATATTTGGAACCTGTAGAGAAACCAAGCATCCACTCTACAGGATCTCGAGGAACTAACATCATTATATCTATACTCATTCGATTTCGTACAAAGTGTTGTAGCTTGCTTAGTGCTCCTTTGTGTTTGTCATTTACGTTCAACTTAATAGTGAAATCAACAAGTCAAGGCAAATCTTTCTAGTACATCTCCTTGGTCTATTATAGTCCAAGCATTAGCATATTCAATGGCTTTCCCTCATGTTAGTAATCCATGTGTTTCCCCTATCCATTTTGGAATACACAGCAAACATCACAGAGACGTTATGAGACTTTGCTGCTGATCTATGGCTTGGAGCAGGATGTGAGCATATTGATCGAGCCATGTTCTAAGACAGCACTCATTAACTAACTCTTCTAAGGCCAGAATTCCAGGCTCTGATTCCGCATGTTAAGGAACAGAATGACCAATTGGGGTGCTTATGGTAAACCCCAACCCTGGTTATTGGGAAACGGGTTTATGAGTTTGAGGCGCCATAGCAGCTTGCCAAAGTGAGCGGTTGATGGTATCAAATTATATAGCATAGGGTCCCCTCCCCTTTAAGGCAAGTCAATATTGGACCGCCGATTTTTGAGATTGACAAAAAGGAGCAAACATCACAGCGTGCACAAAAAACCCTTGTCACCCAAAAACCCTTGTCACAGGATGTCCAAAATCCCTTGTCACAGCATGCCCAAAAAAAGAGGTCATGATGCTTACCCGTTGAGCCATGAGCTCCAAATCCAAAACGGGAACTCCAAAACGTGAACCGTGTGCTCCAAATTTATACCGTCAACTTCAATTCTCAACTGTGAGCTCCAATTATCCACCGTGAGCTCCAATTCTCAACCCTAACCTCCAATTATCAACCATGAGCTCCAATTTTGAACCCTGTGCTCCACCGGACCTACTCCCAAATTCACAAAAACTTCCAAATTGAACTGAACTGTCCAAAACGAGTCACGACAATGTCCAAATACACTTGTCATTTTTTATTATATATTATATGTATTTTATTTTTATTATATATTATTTTATATTATATGTATTTTATTTTTATTATATGTTATTTTATATTATATAAAATGCCATAATAGTATTTTTTCATTAGGCATAGTATTTTTAACTTAGCTATATGTATTTTTTAATATATGTATTTTTAACTTAGGAATAGTATTTTCTATTATAATATGATGATGATGATGGCGATCTCACCTAATCCCTACAACGAAACCCCTGAAGATGAAGATGATGATGGAAACCTCGGGTAATCCCTACAATCTCACCTAATCATTGGTCATCGTCATCATCATCATGACCCTCATCGTTATCATCGTCATCACCACCATCATCGTCATCCTCATGATGATGATGGTGATGGTGATGATGACTATGGTGATGATGATGATGATGATGATGGAAATGTTGATGATCACCATCATCTTCATCAACATCATCATTATCATAAGTAAAACTTAGTTTACTTCAAATATTAATTTTCCAAAAAAATGCATAATACTGGCAAACCTAATTTCAATCAAAAAGTGATGAGAAGGAAATTGTTTGATATAGCCAATAAAATGAAAGGAATTTATATATCCTTGAAATACTTCTTATATCTAATAGATTCCTCGACTTCTAGAACTATAGGTCCCAAATATATGTTCAATAGAGAGATGCAAACCTAAGAGGAAGAAAAACATCCTAACTTGAATAAAGAACCTTCACATTAATGAGGGAAGAACCATCTACATAACAACACATCCCTATCTTGGATAAATGAAAATATAGCTTTGAAGGATGATTGAAAATTTGAGCATGTGAGCATGTGAGCATGGTGATGATGATGATGATGATGATGATGATGATTATGATGTTCATGTCGATGATGACAATGATGACGATGTTGTTGATGATGATGATGGTGTTGATGATGTTGTTGATGATGATGATGATGATGTTGATGACGACGACGACATAGATGATGATGATGACTATGATTGTGATGACGATGATGATGATGATGATTATCATCATCATAAGGATGACAATGAAAATGATGATGATGATGATGATGATGATGATGATGGCGACGATGATGATGATGATGATGATGATGATGAAGATTATGATGTTGATGTTGACAATGACAATGATGATATTGATGATGATTATCATCATCATGAGGATGACGATGATAATGATGACGATGATGATGAAGTTGATGATGATGATGTTGATGATGATGGTGATGACTATGATGTTGATGAAGACGATGACAATGATGATGTCGACGATGACAATGATGATGATGATGCTGATGAAGATGATGAATATGATTATGATGATGATCATGATTATGATGATGATGATGATCTTGATGATGATGATGATGATTATCATCATCATGAGGATGACGATGATGATGATGACGATGATGATGAAGATGATAATGATGTTGATCATGACGACGATGATGATGATGACGATGATGATGAAGATGATGATGATGGTGATGATGATGATGATGATGACGATGATCATGAGGATAACGACGATGATGATGAAGATGATGCGCATGTTGATGATGATCATGAAGACACGATGAAGATGACGACGACGATGAAGATGATGATGTGTGATTATGACAACGATGATGATGAAGACCATGATGATGATGATGATGACAATGAAGATGATGATGATGACGATGAGGATGAGGATGTTGATGATGATGATGATGATGATGATGTTGATGTCGACGATGAAAATGATGACAACGACGATGATGATGATGATGATGACGATGATGATGATGATGATGACGATGATGAAGATTATGATGTTGATGTCGATGATGACAATGATGATGATGATGATTATCATCATCATGAGGTCATATGACGATGATAATTATGACAATGATGATGAAGTTGATGATGATGATGTTGATGATGATGGTGATGATTATGATGTTCATGAAGACGATGACAATGATGATGTAGATGATGACAATGATGATGATGATGTTGATCGTGATGACGACGATGATGATGAAGATGATGATGATGACGATGATCATTTGGATAATGACGATGATGATGATGATGATGATGAAGATGATGATGACGGTGATGATGATGTTGATGATGAGTATCATCATCATGAGGAAGACGATGATGATGATGACAATGATGATGAAGATGATGTACATGTTGATGATGATCATGAAAACAACGATGAAGATGACGACGATGATGAAGATGATGATGTGTGATGATGACGATGATGATGACGATGA
>LPNX011026910.1:0-17500 GCA_001517045.1 Pseudotsuga menziesii | reverse complement strand
AATATTTACCTTTCAATATATTCCATCATCTTCTTCATCCATGTCATCATCTATATCATCAGATACATAGTCAACATTGTAAGGATTGGCCATATCATTATCGTCATCATCATTAGTTACACTCATTATGTCATCGTCGAAATAATCTTCATTGGCATTGTTTGCTACATCATCTGATTCAACTATTCCTTGGACATCTTCTGTTGGATCATCATTGTCGGCTAACTCAAGTTGATCATGCTCTTCGTCATCATATTCTTCTTCCATAGAACCCTCGTCATCACCATCATCTAGGTTATACTTTACTGGCCTTCCCCTTGGATCATGTCTCACAACAAATGACCAGCTCGCTTTACCTAGAACCTTTGAGTAAAATACTTGTTCACATTGGCTTGGAAGAACATAGGGCTATGTTCCTGGCTCAAACAACCTTGTGTTTACCATGGTAAATCCATTATCATGTTCAATAATAGTTCTATCGGGATCACGTTGATTCAATCGTAACCTGTACCATTTGACAATAAATAGAACTACCTTAAAGGATTTAAAGTCACAATGTATAATATCTTCCAAATACCCATAATATCAATTTTCTGAGACTTCTGGATTTCTTACAGTTCTAGATGAAACATTGGTAACCTCAAAGACAGTCGAAACCCCAGAATCCGATGTTTTCTTTGTTTCATCCAGTTTTTTGATCCGATATCTACCTCCATTGCAGACCATAGTCTTATGTTGTTTTACCTGCAATAAGCAATACACGAAAATATTACACAACTAGTCAGTCCTTATGCAACAATACATGGAAAATAAGAACATGTATGTCAATAAGTAATTTGTAAAATAAAAGATTTAGAAGGATATTTGATTAATTATATGCTTTCCATTTTATCTTTTACACCATGTGCCAAATCTATTTCCCTTTCTATTTGATTGTTATCTCCATTGTGTTGTGCTGCTTTTACCAATGAAGCCACACCTTCCCATGATATTCCATGACCCCATTGTGTGCATCATTCAATCCATACCTTCATCTAGTCAATATTGTTTGCGATGTATAAATTAATTGCATCCCATTCTCGACCAACTATTTAATGACAATAACCATTAAAATGAAAGAAAGGTGTAAATCTCCTGAACAAAGACGTATATGCTCTTAATTGAAGCAATTATGACTAGAAAATACAATTAAAATATGAACGATATAATAAACATACACTAGCTAATAATTACCTTTCAGCTTCCTCAATCTACCTTTCCCCTTCAGTTGCTCCCCTTCAAATTTGTTATTGGAGTCCGGATCACAAATGTGACGTAAATTGAGCTTTGACGCTAAAATAGGAATATATTCACTAACATACAACATGTTTTGGTATACCGTATATCCTTCTATCGTAGAACCCTCCACATGTGCTCGTTGTCTCACCAAACCCTTCATAAATTTCAAGTGTCTTTCAACCATCCACATGGACCTTGAGTGCACAGGTCCACACAACTCAATCTCCTCAACTTGGTGTATGAGGTAGTGTTCCTATGCATTGAAAAATGTCGATGGTAGATGCTTCTGCATTTCACACATGAGACGGAATTTCTCTCCTCCAATACTTTATATCTTCTTTATGGATTTCTTTAGATGTCAACCATCTACAAGTGAGGCAAACCAATAATGATATTTAACAAAAATAAACATTAAATTACAATATATGCTGAAATAGTGCAAGTAATTTCTAGTTACCTCATGTATTTACCAAGATTATATATAACTTGTTTGACATTGTTGTCGAAGTTGTCCAGGAGAGAGAGCGATAGAACATACTGTATCAATATACAAACCACACCATTTATTAAACAAATAGTATACAAACAAGAAAAAATTATATGGACGTAACAATAACAATTAACTTGATGAAGACATGCCAATCATGTGTTTTGACCCCCACAAAATCACCTTTTTTAGTTATGATATTCTTCAAGTTTGCACAAAAACCGGTGGGAAATTTAATTTTCCGCATTACTTCTTTGACAACATTTCTTTGTTACTCCGTAAACATCCATGGAATTGAGTTTATATTAACTTGTTCTCCGTTGGTATAAAATTGGATGACGTCTTTCATTACATGGTTTCTTTCTTGAATGTCTTTGCACACTTTCACAACTTTAACTTTCTCCCTCCTTAGCTCTAGTAGTCACCATAATTTTTCAGTAACATTCTTTCCAATATGCATTGTATCAAACAAATGAGAAATTTGTAGGTGCTCATAGTAGGGCTGCCTGCTAAATTGAATAGGATAACTTTTCATTCCTCATGGAAGACCATTAATCCCTTCATGATCACGTGAAAATCATGAATATTATTTTATAATTAATAAATTACATCATAAATAAAATATGGCCACTACAGCAAACTACTCACAATAAAAATTAAAATACATAAATCCATACGTACCATGATGACGATTTCTATTGTATTGCATCTTCCAAAGGTGAGGTGTCATTCTCTGTGGTTTTAATGCAGTATCCTGCTTCCCATTGAAAATGTTTCTTTTAGTTGTTTTATACCTATGATTCTTAGAGAGAAAATGCCTATACTCATCAAACACCTCCTTTCTTAAGCTTTTTGAACGACGAGATTTTATCTTAGGACCACAAACTGGACATGCAAATTTACCCTTTGTCTGAAGACCTACAATATTTAGATATGGAATATCTATGTCAAATATATTCATATATAAAATTTTCTAACTACTCCATATCATTAAATGCAATTAAAGTGGAACTTCAAATTACAAACCACAAAATGAAGTTAACCCAGGGGCATCGTGTATTGTCCATACAACCATTGCATGGAATTGAAATTTTCTTTTTCGTATTGGTCTAGATACGTCATACATAGTTATGTCATTCCATAACTTCAGTAGATCATCTATAAGAGGTTCGATGTATACATTAATATCTTTGACTTGGAACTTACTTGATTCATAATTTGAAGTACATATAAAATATATCATTATGAGAACCATTAAGATATATAAACCATGTAGAAGAGTAAAATAATAGATATATATGTGAAATTAAGATACATATTACGACAAATGAGATGCCACAACTACATTATAAATAAAACATTTTTTGTCAATAAAACCTGGAATAATCATCGACAACATTATGTGCTCCCTCTTTATTGACAACCATGGAGGAATGTTATTGTTGATAACAAAAATAGGCCACACTGTGTAAATGGATTTCATCTGTGCAAATGGATTAATACCATCTGCTGCCAAAGAAATCCTAAGATTACATGGTTCTTCTTTAAAGTGAGGCCACTTTTCCTCAATATCTCTAAAAGTAGTACCATCTGCAAGCATTCGGATAACATCATCTTGACTTCTGTTCCTAGCATGGTAATCCATAAATTGCACTATGTTTTTGCACCTAAACAGTCGTTGCAAACATGGAATGATGGGAATATAACGAAGAACCTTCTGAGGCACCTTTTTTGTTACTTTATCTGTACGATATCTACTTACATGGCATTCCGAACATTCTGTTACAAATTCATGCTGATTATAATATATAACATGGTCATCGGGGCATGCATGAATTGCTTCATAATGCATTCCAATATCTTTCATGATGGAAGATAAATCTCGATATGTGCCAGGTAAAATATTTGATGGTGGTAACAAAATTTCAGCTATTAAGCTACAAAAAAAATTGTTAATGTAAGAAATAAATAATATTAATGAAACACGCTTCATCTGTACGATGATCAATAATGAGTTAACAATACAATTATTAGAGGAATACAAATAAAATTTATCATGATCTTATATATTTGATGGATTATTTTAGATACCTTAGCATCCGTGTGATTGCAATGTTTGAAAGACCATTCATAACATTCAAGTTCATTATCAACAATATAGCAAAGAGAAGATTTGTTTTGGAGCCTTCATAAAGGGGTTCATATGCCTTATCGAGAAGAGGTATATCGTGAACATCATCAAAGTCATCATCATTTTTATTATCAACATCATCTTCATCCATTCTAACGTTAAATGAATCATGGATCAATGTATTTTTGCCATCATCTTCAATTACATCATCGGAATGATCATCTTGTTCAATATGATAATTCACTTGTTCTCTATTAAACATGCACGCTCCATGATCCTGATCCTGAACTTGTTCTGAAAGCACTTCCTCTGGACGACATGCTATAGGGTGTCTTTCCTTTAATATAAATACATGGAAACATCAATAGATATATGTTAATATATGAAAAAAAAATACATACAATTACCAAAAAAATGAATATAATAATGTTTATAATGCTAAACCTACAAATGGATGATATTCATTCCCCCCCTCAGCGTGTCCATGTTCCATGCAATGTTTTATGGCTGTTGAGATCAATATTATTCTCCTCTTAAATCCCCTGCATTGAGTACACGGACAATAACATGTGCCATCACCCCTTCGTTTCGCTGAATCCAATAGTCTAGCAAGCAATTGTCAGTTGTCTTCGTTTGGATCCGGAATATTTAATCTATTTAACATTTTGTCATAAACTTCGTTAATGAATATAACTGGTTGTCTTAAAAAATCAAGTTCCATGTATCAACATTTTGTCAAACGGAGAGAAGTCGAAGAATAAAAAATTCCTGGAAAACTATCTATCGATGAAAAAAAATTCCCACAACCACCCGTTGAAGAATAAAACAATTCCTGAAAATGTCCGTCAAGGAACAAATCATTTTTGCAAATCGTCCGTCACTTCTACAACAAACATGTTGAAATGTTTAAAACATTTTATATTTATAATGGACATGCGTTGGATATTCGACACCTTGAATATAGTTACCGTTGAAAGTATGGGACCATAAAATTTAAAATCCTGTAAACCTTAATTTTTTTTTATAAAAAAACCTATACAGCCCGTCGGATATCTGACACTCAGGGGTTGGATAACCGACATTATTAGGTTCACAGACATCGAAGATCCAACACGGAAGTGTCGGTTATCCAACACTAAAAGGGTCGGAAATCCGACGCCCTTGTGTCGGATATTTGACGGCGCTATAAATATTTTGTTATCGGCATTCTTTTGAGTGATTGTTGTCTGACACATCCATGCAAAATGTCAGATGACGTCGGATTCTGATGTTGGAATTCGGGTTCAAATCCTATTGTGCAAGCCTCTTGGATTCCTATCGTCCGTCATAGTCTAGTAAACCACTTTGGAAATATGTTGTATGCAACCTTTCTTATAATGATATTGTAGTCTGCCTACAATATCTGTCCACCAACTAGGCACACTATCTTAGCTAAACATGCCCTAGAGAGTTCCCATGAGACTCTTTTCCATCCGTAGCCCGATCTGCAAGATTCCTGTAAGGATGCATGCTTGCAAACCTCACCATTCATTCACATTGCACCATTGTCTTATGTAGGAAATTCTAAATGTCACACATCTAAGCACCCAACCAACACTTATACTTTACATGGGAACCTCCCATGAGGCTAGAAATAGGTGATGCACCTCCACACATTGTCATATGCTTCCTGCACTGCATATTTGCACCCTGTTAGAGAGAGAAATCCATAATTTTGCATGAGTTGCTTTCTTGGGAGAGTGCACCCTTCTTTGGGGGCTGTCGTAAGCGGGGGCATGTGCCATGTGTGCCTTAAACCCCAAAATGGTGTGAATTTCCATAGAACAACTTGATCACTTCCTGGATCATTCATTTTCCTTGACACTTTTCACGCATATATAGACGAGCTCCTGGGTGGGTGCGACCTAAGTGTGGTTGCATGCACCACCGGCCCACATGCTTCTTCCCACATGTTGAAGTTCCAATATTCTATGGTCCATCACTTAATTAATTCATTCCACCATCTAACCGATCTTCCCACTTTCCAAGTTGGGATTCTAGGTCTTTCGACTTATTAACCTAGGGCTTGGTCTTCCGCCCTAGTTAACGATCCACTTAGTCCGCCATCGATGCATCCACTTGCAAAGCTAGACTTATGGGTGCTCCCAACAAAATTTGTGGCTTCCACCATGGTGAACCTCTGCAATGCTTGAACTTCCCAACCAAAGTGTCCACATGTTAACCAACTATGCCACCGAATGGTCATTGGACCCATACTTTCCATGTACTAGGCGTCTTGGTGTACCAGTGCACCGACACCGAAGCCTGCCCTAGGTGCATTTCTACCGGCATTCCCACACTTGGGAATTTTTGCTACAAGTGTGCCCACATTCTTCTTTCATACATGCCCACTTCTAGGTGGTGCCTTCCCAACCATCGCAATGTGTCAAGTGTGCTAATGGGAATACCTTGTGATGCACACAAGTTCCCATCTAACCACACTCAAGCCTCTAGCCTACGTGTAACCAATGTGTGTCGCACCCCTCTTACTCATTCCCAGTGGCACCACGAACTAAAGGGATTTTTCTCTAAGCGTCCAGGGAACCCCACATATTTGCAATATGGGTCGTGATAAGTGCACTTAATGGAAAAATGCGTGTTGATGCGGCATGCTATAAATATCAATAAGGTATGGTAAAAAAGAACCTGTAATTTCATTTTTAGATTTCATTTTACTAGTTGAGAAGAGCACCAGTGAGAAACAGTCTTGTACAATTGTACCATCTTCAATGCTGCTTAGTTGTCACATTCCCCCACCTTTTGATTCTCCAATGGATTGGACAATTTTTCCAATTGTGCAAAGTAATTAGAAAACTAGATTTATTATGTATGTAGCACCCATGCCTCATGAGATAGCAAGACACCTTGTAAAATGTTTCTTACCTACTCATTTAAAATTTTAGTGGATATATTAAAATTGAAATTTTTAACATATCCATGTGGTGCATTCAATCCATTTGCCTCACGTAAGATAAGGTAACGTGCTTTATTTTTTTTACAGAGCGCATTGTTAATAGTACATTTTAGGGCAAAATATCCATCTTGTCAATGATGCATTGGTGTAATAGAAGCACACCACTAATATTGGGATAAAATTTCAATGTCATATAATCGATGTACTATTTTAATACATAGAATCACTAGTAATGGCTCTTCTAATATTTTTTTAGATGCACACCATTAAAATTGAGATAAAATTTCATCATAAAATTGAGATAAAATTTCATCAATAAAATTGAGATAAAATTTTATTGTCAAATAACTAATGCACTTGACAAACATGAAACATTAGTAATGATGATTTTATGTATTAAAACCACACTAATAAAGAAAACTTATTAATTTATGAAATAGTTTATTGATGCATTTTATAGGAAAAATAAGCATTTTAAACGGTCTGATTAGAAGAAAAAAATGATAAAGAACACTTATTAATTTATGAAATAGTTTATTGATGCATTTTAAATGGTCTTATTAGAACAAAAAATGCATAGAAAAAAATATATATATATTTTTTAAAAGATTACAGACTCGTCAGTCACTTTGTAATAAATTGATGCAATTTTTCTTAATGTTACATATGTACCATAAAAATTTGTCTATGTTTGCAATGAAAAGCAACAATGACAATGTGAACGTAACATTGAAAAACATCGTTTATTGGTATTATAACACATTGTTTAAACATATAAAGTTGCAATTACTTGTAACAATGCTTCTTTATATCATGATTGCACCATAAAAACTTTGGGAAAAAATTATTTTTATATCGTGGCACTCCTTTAAATACCTAGAAGCACTAACAACGATGCATATGAATATTGAAACCACATTAGATTAATGTATTATCTCCAACTTCCTGGTTCGGTATACGGTGTGTCAGAGAATACTTGAGCACCAACGTTGGTGGATCATTATGTCATAAATGCATTGTTCATCATTTTCAACTTGTGAATAACTAAGCATGGAGATGCTCTTTGTTAATTATTGCGCATTGTTAATTATTGTGCCGATAGGCACTCTACAGCCGAGTATGGGGGAGATCTTGTAACGTTACGTAACGTTATTTTTATTAATAAAAAATAAATTTTCTAATTATAGGCCAAAATAAATGTCAGCCACAAAAACAATATAATATGAGGAAGATGTTGTAATCTTCCTACTTAACAAGACAATAAAAAAGTAAAAATTTAATTATCCGTAAAAAAAATATGTGGGTTGCGAAAAAAGCACAATATGGGGGAGATATTGTAACGTTCCCATCTAACAAAATAATAAAAAATAACAAATTGAATTATCCGCAAAAAAATGTTGGCCTTGCACATGGTTTTTAAACCATGTGCAAGGCCTCCTAAATAACCCATGGTTTTATTGTACATGGTTTAGGAGGGCCTTGTAAATGGTTTTAAGACCATGTGCAAGGCCTCCTAAACAACCCATTGCTGTAGGAGGACCTTGCATATGGTTTTAAAACCATGTATGGGGAAATCTTGTAATGTTCTTTCCTAACAAATAAAAAATAATAATAAATATTATATGTTAGTCATAAATAATATTAAATATTATTTGTGGACCTTAAATAATAAAAAATTGTCTTTTGGTTTGAATCAAATCAATGGATACCTAAGAAGATGTTTGCACCTCGAGACATTTGATCCTTCTCGGCGCTTGATAGAGCCTAGGATTTGGATCTAGGCTGGTTTAAAAACAATTGTTTAATAGTTTTTTTTAATGTTGTGTGTGCGTGTTCTTAATTAATGTTTTATGTGAATGAAAGATAACAGTGATGAGAGTGGCAATAGCAATTCAACCTATACAACTTTGTACATGAGATGTGGGAGGCTAGAGGATTTGTATCCTTGACCTATTACAACTTAGACTCATTCACTCTTGAGGAATGTTGTCTTCCTCAAGTTTTATGTAAAGGATACATTCCTTAGGGGGTACTCATACCTATTGGTGTAGTTGATATGTCACTGGGACCACATGGGGAAAAATTTAGGGTCAATCTTGATTTGTGATACAAACCCATAGAGGAGGACATATATTTTATAATTGATATATCTAGGAGAGGAGAGGATTTTCTCCATATCCCAGATCTCCCACCTGACATTGTAGTATAGATATATATTTCATATGTTTAACGATGCGTTAGTTAGGACATCACTACCCCTAGTGACTTCCAAATTACTAATGGTCAATTGCGTGTTGTATTCAATGTAGAAGAGGTTAGGTGTCTCTCCCTTATGGTCACAAAAATGGAATACTTAATCTTATATGGGAAGTGCATTAGTTTCCATTTATTGTACTATGTAGATTAATTGATCTAGAGACCCGAATTTATTAGGTGGTATACCAGTTTTATTTAGCTTTATCATTGTTATTTAATGTTTAATGGGAGGATGGGATTCCCTTTTGGCTTAGAATTAATTTGTTTATTTTTTGAGAGGTTTCCGGTGACTAGACCGTAATTCAACTATCACTCTCTTAAAATATAGGATCAAGGCACGCATACACATGTGGGAGAATATTATTACCAAAAGGGGCCATGTAGAGTTCCCTACTAGGATTAGTCTAGAAGTATTATATGTGCTTTCTAGTGAGGATGATTATACCATGGATCTTGTACAATTTCCATAAGTAGGGATGAAATGACGAGGATGTACAAACATCCCTTTTACCCAGGATGGCCCATTATATTATGGAGGTAATATTAGAATTATGTTTTGGTTAATTATCTAGTTTCATTTTTTTGTTTTATTTAATGCACATGTAATTTATTGTGACATTTTATTTAAATAATCTAATTATTGTTATTTACTACCTTGTAGATACTGGAACATATGTTGGGGATCTTCCTACCCATCATGGTGAGGAAATGTTTTATGTTAAGGATATTTCCTAGTTACAAATACCCATCTTGTGATGTAGGCCAACTCATATATTCAATGAGTAGGTGGTCGATCAATTATCTATATTGTTGGCTTATCAGGGAATGCACCCTATAAGAGTTAACTAGACTCAGAGGTCCCTAAGGTCATAGATATATGGGTGACCCATCCCCATGATGTGATGTTATTGATGCATCATATTGTTAGTGTAGTTGGGATATAATAGAGCATGGTTCCTCCACCACTTCCTCCTCCTCCACATGCCAATTAACCACCCTCTTTTCCACATGTTAATATACCACCCCTCCTGCATAGCCTAAGGGACCACACTCTCCTTCTCACTGAGCCTAATAACCACCCTCTTTGAATATTCCATAGATCGAATGACCACCCTCTCCTGCTCACCGACCTAACTAAAAACCCTTTCCCCTTGTATAGTTTAATCAAACACCCTCTCCTCCTCATCGAGATAATTGACCATATTCTCCCTATTGGAGACATTTACCACTATACACACTTATTTTGGTCAATTTGGACTAGTTAGACCACTATCCTAAGTTTTATTGACTTAATTGACATCAGAGGAGCACTCTATGACATCAACATGAGCACACCCATGCCTACCTTCAGTCAAGTAGGCCAACTAAGCCTTCTCCTTCATTTGGGGAGGCTAACTGGAGCACTCCGGGGGTGATCTGAGTGTCATAAATTCCCCAAATTGCTAACTGATGGTTACAATTAGTTAAATAGAGCAGTTAAGGCACCTCCTTTCATTAAATTGATTATTTAATTAATATTTGATGAACTGGAGTCAACAGGGGCGCCTCCAACCACCTTTGATGATCAGTTATACTTCAGTTAACCTCATTGGGGTTCATTGGGGTGATTGATGCGCTGCCACTTGTGGGTTGGAATGCAATGACATGTGTCTAAGCTACTTTCAGTTAGACTCGGTCATTTATTGCACTCCGACTTCAGTTAGGACTCAGTTGAATCAATTAGGGTTTTGATCAGTGGTTAACTGGAGTGTTTAGTGTGGCTTACAGTCAGTAAAGCTAGATTCATTCATTCAACTCGAATGACCTCCTTGGGAATTCGAATT
Organism: Pseudotsuga menziesii; assembly: GCA_001517045.1. Taxonomy (NCBI): domain Eukaryota; kingdom Viridiplantae; phylum Streptophyta; class Pinopsida; order Pinales; family Pinaceae; genus Pseudotsuga; species Pseudotsuga menziesii. Next base: position 6,572 of record LPNX011026910.1, on the reverse strand, counting down.
GTCTTGGCATTCATGCATCTCACATGATCATTGTATTGTATCATCATTCTTTCATTTGATTGTACAGAGCTGTTACTTCCATTGCAGCACCATTTTGCCAATTTTATGCATATTTGTCTAAATTCTTTGTGAGACTGTGTTTTCAGTTCCTAGGCCACTGTGAAAAATTAATATGGTATCAGATATCACGATGGGATGAAGCTTATATCTCTCAAAAACAAGGTTTTTGACAGATCTTGCATGAAAAATTGAGCAAAAGATCAAAAATCCTGCACTGCACCAGAAGCCAAGGCTTACCACCTAATACCCCAAGTAAAGGAATTGTTGATCAAGCTTGCTTGATCAACTATGTTGGGTGTGATGAAAGCCTAAAATGTGCAGGCTGTACGACCTTACGGTGCCCCTTTTGTTGTGATTTGTAGGTTTTAACAGGTGAAAAGCATTTGCTCCAGCAGTTTCAGATGGATTCTTCCGCAGAACTCTTGACTCCGTTTAATTTCCACTCATGGAACGGAGACATGGAGATCCAGCTACGTGCGAGAGGACTCTATAGGGTCACTATGGACATTGAAGAAGAGCCTGCTTCTATGACAGACAAAGCTAGATTCTTGAACAAGAAATATGAAGCATTCGGATTCTTGTGCCTCTTTGTTTCCCGGGATCTTCTTTTCCATCTCTCGGGATTGAAGACTCCAAAGGAAATCTAGGAAAAATTGGAAACCCTATATCGAAAATAGGATTATTTGAGAGTATACCATCTTGAGAATGAGTTGATGTCTCTCCATCATTCCAATTTCAAGACCTTAAATGATTTTTTCACAAAGTTCAAGCACATTGTCATACTGTTGAAGCAATGTAAGGTGGAGAAGGAGGATTATCAGCTCATCCTCACCATACTATCCAAACTTGGAGCTAATTATTCAGTGTTTGTCTCTAAATTCCGTGCGGGGAAGCTTACAACCCCTGGATGGAAGATGCCTTCACTCAATGCCTTCATTGAGTCCCTAACAAGTGAACATGATAAGCTTGTCCATATGGGGATCATCAGATCCTCCCATGATCAATCCCTCCATGTCTTGGGGCCCAAAGATATGAAGGGTAAAGGAAAGTAGCAGAAGAACCAAAAAAACAAATTCAAAGATCCTAAGCCTAAAGTTGAAAACCCGCAGCATGAAGAGTCTTCTAGCTCAAAGAAGAACAAAGGAAAAGGGCATCATGGAAAGGAAAAAGTTAAGTGTTCATACTATGGGAAGCACTTCCACCCTGAACATGCCTGCATGAAAAAGAAACTTGATGAAGCTACCTCTCTCCTTGAGAGAAATCACATCAATCTTTCGGAAATATTTCGGAGGAGAGATCAGCAAGATCAGGAACCACAGCATGAAAAAGGTCATGCCCTCATGCCAAGAAATTCGAATTCGAAAGCACTCTTGATAGATTCTAGAGCTTCGAACCACATGATGGCTGAAAGAGAATCCTTCTCATCTTTGGAGACTGACAAATCCATTCCCATCCACATAGGAGATGACTCCACAATTATATTCGAAGGACAAGGTACTGTAGATCTTGAGCATGGTTATTTTTCCAATGTTTTGTATGTACCATATCTTGCATTAAACCTCCTAAGTGTTTATCAAATGACACATACGGGAGTGCCCAAGAGAGTCTCCTTTATCCCGGATTATGTAGAGATCACAGAACTGGCATCTGAAAAACTTGTAGCAAAAGGCCTTGAAAACTATCATGCAAAAGCCTACGAGTTCTCTCATTTTGTGGCGGATGCAAAGCCCACCGCATTGCTGACTCATGGAAATGAAGTTAGTAGATTGTGGCATGAGAGGTTCGGCCATATAAACTCAAATACTTACAGAAATTACAGAAGAATTCTATGGTTGAAGGCCTCCCAGTCATCAAAGCTACCACTGGAATTTGCAAGGGTTGTGTTGTTGGAAAGCACCCTGAGCATAAGTTTGATCAGGGGAAGGCAAGTTGAGCATCATGCATCTTGGGACTGATACATTCTGATATCAGTGGTCCCATTCCTATCACATCCATGAATGTATCAAGGTACATTTTGACTTTCATTGATGACTTTTCCAGATACACATGGGTCTTTTTTATCAAAAAGAAGTTCGAAGTCTTGGAAAAATTCACTAAATTGAAGGCCTTGATTGAGAATGCATATGGCCAAAATATCAAGATCTTCAAATCTGATAATGGTGGGGAATATGTCAGTAATGAGTTACTGCATATATTTTCCCAAAGTGGTATTCAGATCCAGCATTCAGTCCCATACACTCCCCAGCAGAACGGTGTAGCAGAGAGGAAGAATCAGTCTCTCAAGGAGATGACCACCTGTATGTTGGAATCAAAGAATTTGGATGAAAAATTGTGGGCTGAATCCATGCATGCTGTAGAATATATTTATAATAGAGTGCCACACTCATCCATGAAAGGGAAGACCCCTTTCGAAGCATACTTCAGACACAAGCCGGATGTGTCGAATCTGCGGGTGTTTGGGTCCACTGCACGGGCCTAAATTCCACTTGATAAAAGGAGGGCTTTGCAACTGCAAAGCATATAATGTCTATTTATTGGGTATCTTGATGAATCAAAAGGTTTCAAGCTACTGGATATCAAAACAAAACATATCATCATCGAAAGGAGTGTCAAGTTCGATGAGCCTCTTCAGGAGGTAGAACTAGTGAAGGAGAAAACTACTGAATTTACTTCCTATTCTACTGAATATTTGGATGATGAAATTGGGGGTGATGACCCTAATTTGGATCCTCTAATTTATGATCTTAGTGTACATCAAGAATCAGATGCTGAATCAGAACCTGAAGTACAAAATCATCTCCCAACTTGGACCCGACAAACACTCTCCCCCGCAGTAGATAACATTGGAAATCCGGATGATCCAAGGAGAACCCGGTCTGATTCCCAAAGAGTAGGTATCGCTCTCTCTTGTCCTAATTATTTGATGTCCAAATATTTTTATTTGATTATAATTTCATACCATAAGTCTTACTACCATGCTCGAAAGGATCCGAGATGGCAAGTTGCCATGGATGAAGAGATGAATTCTCTTTAGAAAAACACTACTTGGGAGCTAGTTTCTCTTCCTTCGGGGAGGAAATTGGTTCAATGCAAGTGAGTGTTTCAAAATAAGGTTGTTGTAGATGGAAGCACCTACAAATATAAGGCAATTCTGGTGGCAAAATTTTTCTCCCAGGTCCAAGGTGTGGATTACCATGAGACTTTTGCACCGGTTGCAAAAATGGACTCCATCCACCTAGTTTTGGCAATTTCTACATCTAAGCACTAGGAAGTGCATCATATGAATGTTAAGTCAGCCTTTATGCATGGATATCTTCATGAGGAGATATACATGAAGCAGCCTGAGGGCTACATTTCTTATCCATCTTTGGTTTGCAAGCTAAAGAATTCACTATACGGGTTAAAACAGGCCCCAAGAGAGTGGTATTCCAAGATGGATGCCTTCCTTTTTTCGCAAAACTTCCAAAGGTGTAAATCAGATCCAAATGTGTATATACAGTAGTCTGATGGTCATTTGATTATTAATGTTTTATATTTTGATGACTTACTTATCACAGGTAGCACGGTTGCTTCTATTTCAATCATCAAAACTGCTCTCCACAATGCATTTGAAATTAGTGATTTGGGGCTCTTAAAATAATTTTTGGGGCTCGAAATTGAGCAAAATTCTGATGGGATAATTGTCACTCAGTCCAAATACATATCAGACCTATTATTCAAGTTTTACATGGTTGAATGTAGAGATGCTCCATTCCCTTTCCTTTCAAGTATCATCCCTGAAGAAGGAAAAAGCACACCTCCCATGGACTGCACTATTTATCGAAAGTTGATTGGTAGCTTGTTGTACTTGACTCATTCTCAGCCTGATATTTGTTATGCCATGAATGTTTTATCAATATACATGCGGCAGCCCCATGATATTCATTAGAAGGCAGCCAAGAGGATCCTCCAGTATATTCAGGGAACCAGGACCTACAGCATTCACTATGCTACAAACTCCGAGCTAGAGCTGGTTGGGTACATAGATTCCGACTGGGTGAGTGATTATATTGATAGGAAGTCTACTTCCGGATACGTCTTCGTGTTTGGTGGTGGCCCCATTTTCTGGTCTAGAAAAAAGCAGGACGCCATAGCATTTCCTTCAACAAAGGCCGAGTATCGAGGAGAGGTGAATGCTTGCATCCAAGCTGTTTGGTTGCAAGGCATTCTTTCAGAGTTTGATCTTGTTAGCACTTTGTCCACTGTCCTCTTTTGTGACAATAAAAGTGCTATTAAGATATCCACAAATCCAGCTACCAGGAAAAGGACCAAGCATGTGGAGATACACATGCACTACATCAGAGAGTTAGCGCATGACAGGACCATCATTCTGTAATACTGCCCAACTGATGAGTAGATTGCAGATATCTTCACCAAGAGCTTTTTAGAAAAGAAGTTCACTTACCTCCGTTCTGTTCATGTATTTGTAACTTCGGAATGTATTCATCCATATATCTTATGTATTGTACCCCGATGTTTATTTTGGGATGTGTCTGTAATGTATTTGAGTCATGTCATGCCTCGATGTTCCTATTGGGAGGTTCTATAATGTAAATAAGTCATGTCAAGTCATTGTGGGTAACCCTCCTATTGGTCAAGGGCTAAAGTCCCCACAGTTGTGGGGCCCTAGGGTTATTAGACTATCCTAGATAAGTTGAACCTAGGTGATTCATTATAATTCGAGGCAATAGTCCCCACCGTTGTGTTAAGGATAACCCTCCTTGTTGGTCAGAGGAGGCAAAGTCCCCACAAGTTGTGGGGAACTAGGGTTATTAGACACTCCTAGAGATGTTGGCTCTAGTAACTAATTGTTAAGTGAGGCTAACATGATGGAGTGGATTTTAAGTGAATGAAAGAATATAAATAGAGAGTGAGCCTCTCTATTTATCACACACACACTCACTCATTAGGGTGCATGAGTGAGAGAGAAGTTGTTGGGATTAGAGAGAGAGACTACTACTGTCGGGATATCATCTTTATGTTTTCGGGTTTTACTTATGGTGTTGATTCTATCTCTGAGGAAGTTGTGAGGTTTTCTCCTTTATGGTTTCCCCGAGGAAAATTCTTTGTGTCTCTTGTCTCTTGTGTTTATTGTTGTAAATGTTATTCTCTCAGTTAAAGATCCTAAGATCATAATGCTAGATTGAATGATAAAAATATAACATGGTATCAAAGCTAACCTGAGAAGAAGACATTTTGCAGCTATAGAAGCTAGGGATTCTTACTTTTTGGGTCTCTCTCCACAATCCATCAACAAAAGTATGCTAGGTTGACTCTCCATTGAAGGGCGCATCTTTTTGTCGAAGCGGAATTCGATTTCGAGCATTTTCAGTTTTTTTCTTGCGGGAAATTAGGGCTTCTTACAGAAGAGGAATTTTTTATTGAGCCCAGCATAGGATTTATCTCCTCATAAAAATCTAATTTTAGAGACCTGGGTCAATATTTTTGGTTGGGTATAACTCCGGGAAAGTCAAACCCTAGTTTGACCCCGAGCTGGAAAAACCCTAAAATACTAAAACTGATATTTTTTGGTAGATTCACTATATCTTAGGATTTGAGAACGATCAGGAGCTGAAACTTTCACAAAATGAATATAAAATCCTATTTTGCACTGTGTACAAAATTCAACCTCATATTCGTTATATTCTAGGAGATATGATCCCTCCAATATAGGGTTCTAGCCTCTTCCATGATTCATCCCTAAACAGGACACCTGGGGAGAATTGCTATATCTTGGGCTACAAAGGTCCAAATGCAATTTTTGAAAATTTTCCAGAAAGGGCCCGGACCTTACATTCTATGGTCCTATTTTCAGACCCATAAGATGAAACAATGACACGTGGAAGTCCGTACAACTTTGTTGTGTTGAACAGTCCTATAACATGTCACCTTGGAAAACTAATCATAGGTCCCAACTGGTGAAACCAATTCTGATGAAACCTATGGTGTTGCAACAAGTACAGGTGAGGCTACCTCAAGGAAAATTTTCAGATATATAGGAGCATTAATTTTGTATATATTGCAGAAACAGTATCTAGAATTTCTGTATAAGAAATTGGAAAACTAGGGCTTCCTGTTCTGGGAGCTTCCCTCCATTGTTTTCAGAAAAGGAGTACATTGGAAAGCTCAACTTGAAGAGATCTATATTTCTATCCAATTAGATGTAAAATATTCCAAATTTTGCAAATTATGGTTTCTCTGACAAACCCTAGATCAGCCAGCTCCGGAACCAGGACAGACACCTCAAATCGGTAAGATCTAATATTTTGTTATTTTCATTTGAGGTTCTCATTTCCAAGTGATCTATCACATTAGCTTGATGATAAGCTTGGTGAAGTTGACAACTTCCAAGCATGGTGTAGCTAGGGTTTTCGCCCTAGCTTGTGCTGATGAGCACCTACTAAGGAATCTGGAATCCTTAGTAGCAGTTCGATTAAACAAAAAGTAAACTGGAAAGTAAAAACTAAACTAAA
>LPNX011026896.1:0-13278 GCA_001517045.1 Pseudotsuga menziesii | reverse complement strand
GGAAGAATGTAGCGTAGGACTTCCTATTTCTATGAATCCTCAACACATGAGAATGGTGTTTCATTGAGAGAAAGCGAATTACGTAAACCCACCATTTCTAGGATTAAAGAGGTGGAGATTGATCGGATTAAGGAAGCACGGGTTTTTAGGTGTATAACGTGGGATGGTTTACAACCCATAGAATATCCATAAAACAACGTATGTATGGGTGACACCTCAATGAAGGATGCTCAAAACAATACTATGGAAAAAAAAACATAAGACTAGAAATGTCAACTTTACATTTTCCCAAACAAATAATTCAAAATTTAAAACAACGATCGAGAGCATCAACATCTTTTATGTGAGTTTCCACGCGGTTTTGGAGACGTGTATTGAAATCTAGACGAGTTTGAGAGGAACACCTTGTATATTTTGTAGTGGCTTCTACCTACAGAGGTCGGGTATAACCACCCTTGCCTCCAACCTATTACATTGGAGAATGGTTTACATAAGTAATATTACCATAACCTTTTGGTTGTAGCAATATTTAAACTAATATTTAATTGATTGGAGCCTTAAAATCCGACAAAGCATCTTAACGCTATAATTAAAAAATTTGATTGGCAATAACAATAAATTCATTTGAAGAAGAATTTTTTTTCTCTGAATATTCACATTCTTGTACTCCATCGCATTGTCTCATCACCCTCATAAAAGGTATAATTCCTGAGTTGGATTCTCGAGCTTCCGAATTCCACCAATCGCAGATATCCTGAACTCCCGAATTAGATATATCGTGAAGTCAATTACTAGACAATCCACATGTCTCATAACCTCGACAACAAATGAGGGATCCTTCTTTAGGCCGCAACTTCCAAGCTAATTGGACGACATACCATATTGATTTACAATAACTTGACCTCATGTAGCAAAGAAAAAACGCGAATATTGTTAACACACCATATCTAATCTAATACATTAACAAAATCTTTAAAATATAATTGTATAACCAAATATCCTAAGACAATGGATATACACAACTACCACTGTCTTCTTCTTTTTGCATATCTATTTCACCGTTACAAACATTGTGTTCTTTTATATCGTGGCTTTAAGAAGTGTTCCAAGATAACTGGGCTGCTCTTGCATGCAACAATTTTTCATGACCAGATTTGAGTAATTTATTTTAATTGATATGGCAACTATATATTTTATGGTGGTAATTTTTGCATCTTTATCGAATGGTGGCTCTCCTTCCTACAAGATGTGGTATCTTCCACAAGGGTGACGGATAGTTAATCATAATGATCAATTTTTTCTTCTCGACATAGCCTAATAGGATGCTCCCTAATTTTTCACAAAACACACATAAGAAATAACACACCTAACAACACATTATTATCTCCGATATTAAGATATGTACATACAACGACCATGATTACAACACTAATCTCATCTTCCGGCCACTCCCGTGACAAAGTCAAGGATTTCCAAGCTCCGATACGAGGTTAATAAATCATGGAAAGAAGAAATAAAATAAAACAAAAAAACTAGACAACACATTTTATTAATTGCAAAGCGCACTGTTAGCCGAAAATACACACCTCCTGCGGACAAGAGTTGGTACGCTAGTATGAATGGCTTAGATCTAGAACAAAACACAAACACAGAATGCTAGACTCTCCCTAGGTTTGGTTAATCACGTGAATGAAATTCCATGATACTTCTCTCAAAGGTTTTCCTCGCAGAAGAACCTGTAAAAGATGGAATACAACAAAGAAAACATGATAGCATATAATATAATCAACTAGATCTATGCCTGTGACAAAGGAATCAAGCAATACATACATATAAAACAGTAAATATGGGAAAGAAAAGACATTCTTTATTAATAAATGATTGGAGATACTACAACCTTCATGCCTTGGTGTTGAGAGTTCCTTCCAATGGATCCTTGTCTCTAACTTCACCTTGCCTCCAAAGATTCAAGGATGATTTTGACAGAGTTTGGGTATGCAACACAATTCTTCCTCCTTTTGCCCATGGGGGATGAGATAGTATTTAAGGGCATGGGAGGATAGGTATGGTTGAGGATCTCATCGATGAGGTGGATATTAGATCCTAAAAGGGAGGATCTCGAGCTCCAGTTGGTCCTAAACCATAGTGATGAGGCTCCACGAAGGTCAGCCTCGAGAAGCCTCTCGAGGCTTCTCTTTTTTGCATTCAAAACTCGAGCACCGCTTATCCAAAGAAGCAAATAGGCGGTCATAAGTGGGCACAAATTTTTGTAGTTAGGGAAAGAGCGGTGGCACCTCTCTTTTCTCATGTATCAAGAGCGGTGCTGGCTCTTTGCTTCTTGGGTAACGCTTTTGGTCAATGGGGAAAGAGCGTTACCGGCTCAAAAGAGGGAAAAATTGCAAGGGGTTAATTTATTCCTTCATTTCTCTAGGGAAACTGTGAGGGATTGGAGCAAACAAGGGAATGCCTATCTCATAACATGAGGGTGACGAGATTTCGGTATAACAAGCACAGTGCATTGATTACATTGATAACCAAATTTATTTATTTCATTACATTACATTGGAGAATCGATTGCATAAATAATGTCGACATAATCGTTTGGTTGTAACAATATTTAAACTAGTTTTTAATTTATTTAAAGCTTTAATCTTCAAAAATATTCTCCCAAATTTCCTACTTACGATATAGACCATGGGAGGGGAAGGCCAGTAGGTGTATCATATGCATCCTGTAATGAAATTGGAGGGATGATGCAAATCGACGAAAGATAGGGAAATAGTATTTCTCTCTCCACTCGACTTCCACACCATCAGATGGAAACCCTGAAGCATATCCTCATGATCATCCCTCCCTGATTGAACAATATTCATCTTTCCATGTCGCGTGAGCCATTTAGGTGTGACTCTACAAAATAAACTCAACCCGTCATTTGTAACGAAAAAATTAACAATGTTTCTATAAGTAGCGCAAGGTCATAAGAATGTGGCATGCATGCATCTAGATCCACTTATTCTGTACAAGATGAAAAAATTGTAATCACTAGCGTCACCGAGTGTGCTTGTTCTCGATAGTAAACAAACGTCAAAACTAACCTTGTTCATAGATAGAAAACTTAAATCTAATTGGTCTATAGGCGTATTCAATGAAAATTGTAGGGTGAAAGCGATAGTGGTTTCTTAATCCTTAATTAAGAATGCACCGCTAGGATGCGCGTCTTTGGCATATAGCTCTAAAAAAATTCATCGACCACATACATTGAATGGATAAGATTTATTTTGGGTAGATATCCAACCAAAAAGTCTATTGCTAATCCTTCGGTTTTTTCTTATTAGTCGTACATCCCGCCACGTATGGAGATGATGTTAATCCTCAATTCTTGTCTAGCATCGTTGTTTCGGTTAAGGAATCGATTCCTCCTCTTGGCCCCTATCAAATTTTCCTTATTGAGACTATTTGTATTCGTCCCCCCACAACCAATTGATTACAGGGATAAGATGGGATGAGTCGACATTGTTGATATCAAAGTCGGGGAGCAAACAGATCCCCCAAACTTATCACTGATAGCGCATGCATTAAAGATTATAAATGATGTACCCGACTCTCATGTGGGAAGGTTTTACTTGCAAATTTGAATAAATATATACAAAGTACTAATCACTTTTTGTGTGGTGGATATTTCATGCAGGTTTTAGGGTGAATAACAATCTATATGGACCTATTGAATTAACAAAATGGTAGATCAATCAAGCTGGCCGATTAAGGACGAGATAGGGAAATAGTTACATCGATCAACATTTATAATCGTCTATGGTCTTTTTTATGAAAAGATTCATTTCACAAATACTAATGTTTCCATTCGTGTGGACAGGTACACATGTATAGGGTGGTGTCACCCTAACTAATATATATTTTCATTTGTGTATTAACCATGCCCTTATTATGTGTCAAGGCATGGAATGTTGTAAGTTTATAATTTGCTGTCAACGTTACAAATATTACACTTGGTATTATGGAAGATGGTTTTTTTCATCTATTTTTTTAATGCCCAGTGCTAAAGCCGATTCCATATAATCTACATTTGCTTTCTCTGTGCGAGATAATATAATTGTGTATAATCTACATTTTATTTCTCTGTGGATAAGAGCATTAATGGCACCAGCCGTTGACCATTATCGAAATGCCCAAACCCACTCTCCATAGTTATGTTTCGTTGCATTTCATGTAGTTCAATATAGGAAATATAGGTGTTTAATGATTCCAAAAATATAGGCAATATAGGTGTTTAATGATTCCGAGAATATAGGCAATAATGGTGTTTAAGAATTCATCGTTAAATTCAGAATCACAATCACAATTTGATAAGTTGGCAACAGGTTCATTTCGCAAATGCTAATGTTTCCATTCGTGTGGACATGTACACATGTATAGGCTGGTGTCACCCTAACTAGTATATATTTTCATTTGTATCTTAACCATGCCCTTATTATGTGTCAAGGCATGGAATGTTGTAAATTTATAATTTGCTTTCAACGTTACAAATATTACGCTCTGTATTATGGAAGAAGGTTTTTTTCATCTATTTGTTTAATTCCCAGTGCTAAATCCAATTCCATATAATCTACATTTACTTTCTCTGCACGAGACAATAGAATTATGTGGAGCAGAGAAAGTGAATGTAGACTCTATGGAATAGGATTCATCCCTATTTTTAATGTGACGAAAATTGGATAAGATTGTGAAATATCCCTTTGGATGTTCGAGAAATTAATTACGAGTTGATGTCATTTAAATCCCATTTGGGTCAGTCCGGTCAGAGTCCGTAGAAGTACACAACTGTGAGTCAATCTTTCAGCAGGCATGGTGCACGCTTCCTTGTATTTACTGAACTATGTTTTTGTTCGACAAGGCAAGATGTTAGGTAGATTTAAAGTCATCAATTAACTCATAGTCTTTAATGTTAGTCGATAACTTCCAAGAAAATCAAAATTTAGTCTTTGTATATGTAGAAGAAGAATGAATGGAAACCATAAGGTGTTGGAGACGTACAGAGTAAGAGAACCCAAGGTCTGTAAAAGGTGAAAATCCAAGTAAATTTCCAGGTCTGTAAATGCAACCGTAGCTTTCCTATTTTTTTGTGGTAATATATAAACCTATAATTTTTATGTGTTTATTCTCAAGAATACTAATACGTCACAATTTCTCTAGAATTACTTGTGCCAAAGAAATTAACATTTACTGTTTGTAAAAGAAATCGAAGGAAGGCATTTCAGTAGACCCAGAAAAAATCAAGGCAATCATTGATTGACCAACTCCAAAAAATGTAATTGGGATTCGATCCTTTATGGGAATCATGGGTTATTATCATAGGTTCATCGAGGGGTTCTCCATAATTGCTTACCCAATAAATTCACTTCAAAAGAATTGAACTAAATTCATATCTAGGGCTAGATCGACCCGATAAAACATTTAATGAACAACAGTATCATGATATGCAAGCACAATTAGAAATCCCCATTTCCATTTAACATTTGAAATAAAATTAGAAGTCAGATCCTAACTGAGATTTCAACTTGTCAAGAGTATTGTGGTCATAAGCCAATTTATTGGTATCCACAGTCTAACACTAAAAACACAATGTACAGGATTTAGCAGAAGGTTAATGGAAGAATTTCTTCCTTATCTAGTTAAAAACTAGGCAGCCTTTAAAGCCTCTACAAAACACTAAGAAAGCGAATGGCGTCCCATCAGAACCCCACGACAAACCAACAAGGATATGGTTGTAATGGTGACCACATTCCCATAAATGCAACTGATAAAAGCATCCAGGTAAACCTAGGTATAGATCGAAGCAAAATGTTCTTTAACAGATTGTAAAGAGACAAGGGAAAGACTGGTGCAGCGCAACCATGGAGTGGCAGATATTTATTCTAAAGGAAAAACTCACAGATCAAATGAATGCGACTAAACCATCACGACATCATAAAGCCACACTAAAATGCTACAAGAACCTGTAATCCAGATCGTGACAAGTGGAGGGTAATGATAAATCATCGACCATATTGCATGTGAACGAGCCTTGACATTGAATGCGCTTGGCTGCACTGTCAGCTCGCAGCCAGGAGTAAGGATTACAATTTATTACAATCCATTAAACGTTCTACGATGGTGTAACCCTTGTGCCTCCCCATTTTTTATTACATTCCAACTTCTTAAAATATCATCCCATGATGTGTAAATCCCGGGGCTAGGGCCATCAAACCGTAGTTTTGGGCTTAATTCCTTATAAAGGTTCTCACCAAGATTTAAACACTTAATCGAATCTTAGTCCAAGTTATTTTCTATTACAAGCTCTCCAACATAGTTAACAATTAATAAAACATTTAATTATTCATATAAAACCCCCTTTTCCAAACATATCTTATGAGGGGTGGGTTTAACAACGAGGGTGAACCTTTAAGGGTAGCTAGGGTTAAGCCTTAGTTTTAGGCTTATGTCGTAAAAAAACCAAACATTAATAATAAACCTAAAAGACTGAACACATCACCTTGGAGAGATTGCGACCAAGTAATCGCTACTTGAAGGCAAAGCCAACGAAGGGCCTAACCTATCATACAAATGCCAAACACATCAAGTTAAACTCACATGCATAAAATATATGTGACGACGATTATAAAAGTGGCGCGACTAATAGTTACATTCTACGACCTAGATAAAATAAATAGTAAAGGAAATATTTTTGTTTTATTATGGATTCTACAGTTTTGTGACAGAGATGGAACAGATAGTGAAGGAAGTGCAACAAAACTTAAGAGTTTCCCATGATCGATAGAAGAGTTATGAGCATTTAAAAATAACTCCAAGAGTGTTCAATGTTGGAGATCATGTGTATCTAAAGGAAAAACCAAATAACATTACCTTCAGCTTTGGAAATTTCTTGAAGTTGGTGCCCAAGTATTGTGTGCCTTTTGAAGACTTAGCTAAGATAGGGTCGGTAGACTATGACCTTGCACTTCTCCTTAGTATAAAAGTACACAATTTATTTCATGTTTGCTTATCAAAATGATATGAACATGATGCTACTCATGTAATTGATTTGAATATGATTACATTAGAACCCACGGGAAAGTTCTATATAGAGCCTTTACGTATCCTCGGCACGAAGGAGCTTATGCTACCGAATCATGCCATTGTCCAAATATAAGTGCAATGGAAGCACCTTATACCCGAAGAAGTGACATGAGAAATTGAGGATAAAATGCGTGTGACATATCCCTCCATGTTTTGGAATGAGAAAGATAGCTCGTAATAAAAGAACACCGAGGACGATGGGAATATGGGGATAAATGTGATATAGTGAAGACATTATTTTACTTTTAATATTTGTGAAAATATTTCAAAAACAATTATTTTTGTAAGAGTTATTTAAAAAATAAAAAAATACTCACAAGAGGCGCGAGTGAAACTTTGCACAATAAATTGTTATTTTATATTAATAAAAGGAAAATGACACTCGGAGAATTTAGTTAAATGAGGGGACACCACCATGACACACAGAACATGCGTAAAGCAAACAAGATATGTTTATCCCATCAAATTCAATAAAAAAGTTCAACAACCACACAAGATACTCAAGTATAGAGATTGAAGGATTGATTGATATTTGATTGGGATGACACAAGACCTGGGAAAAAGCTATATATATAAATTGGTGCATTGAGATATCAAGGGACACTATCTTGTGCATGGAGAAACTGTGTTATGAGTGCATGTGTTGATTGTTTCTCTCTTTCATAAATCTATCACTAGTATCGTTACAGACTTTGAGAGGGAGTTCCGCATGCAAGCTTTGTGTGGTGTTCTAGTGTGCATGGTGGTGATCTATCTTGGGGGTGGTGTTGAGCTAGCATTTGCAATGCTCTGTTCTATTGCTGGGAGGACTCATTCTTCAAGTATTTTTTTTGTTTTCAAGTAAGTACCTCTTATCCATCGATGGCTTCCTTATGAGTAAACTCTTAATAGGATTATGAAATTTTCTTAAATTACTTTATCAACATATTATTGTGATTATGATGTATTTTCTATCTTAATCCGATATTTTTGTTACTAAATTATATGAGCCATGAAACCCTAGACTAGGCAATTAGCAAATATTAAAGTATTTTTATTGAAAATGTTTCATTTATTTTTTATGCAATTGTCTTGATTTGATTCTTTTGAAGAGTTGAGATTGCAGGTATTTTTATTTATAACCAAAATTTATTATGATACATATGGAGACAAGCTATTACATGTCCTTTATGAATTGAGTGTTCAATTCAAATATTATAATAAAATCCGATCTAGACTAACATACTTTTGTGGTTGAACTATTGCCTAAAAGCATCGACCCTCTACTCAGATTTGTTTTCATTTATGTTAAGATGATAGGTAACCCCCCGACCATCGAATGGGTATGGTTATTTGTTGGTTTCGATTCCTGTTAAATAAAATAAAAACAACAAACCTTTGATTTATAATTAGATCCATTTATTTTCTGGTGTCCATTATTTTGGACTTTGAAGATAGGTTAATAGTATTTACTCGTATATTTTATTTATAGTTGACCACTGCGCAATTTTCTCCTAAACCTTTGGTTCGCGAATGATTTTTTTCCGACTATTTTTAGTCAAGGAGGAATTCCTCCTTTTCTCTCGATTTTTCTAGTATGATGTTCCATACTTAGAATGTCTTCTTCACAAAACTTTTTATTGTACTTGAGACTCACCACTAATCGTTTTTCTCGTGCAAAATCTAACCTGTAAGTGGCATGATCTTCAAGTTTTGAAATTTCTGGTTAATGAGAATGTCATCCCTATTTAGCTCTTCCTAGATCTTAATTCTTTGAATGACGAGCTTTTTGACTCGGAATCTTATGTGTCGCTTGTAGCCTACCTCACTTTTGGTTTTGTTCGTTCTACCAAGTTACAAACTGTTGAATCGAAATGCAAGTCATATTTCGGTGATCACATATCATAATATTTTGTCAATAAGTGAATTCCTTTTTATATCGTTGAGCCTCCATCGTTTGGATATAAACTACAACTGCTATTTTGGTCAACTAATGGCTTTTAATGATCTCTCTTTAATATTGAATCACACACACATATTCCAACTATTAATAATAAACTTAAAGACTGAAAACATCACCTTGGAGAGTTTGCGACCAAGTCATCGCTACTTGAAGGAAACGCCAATGAAGGGCCTGGCCTATCATACAAACGCCAAACATATCAAGTTAAACTCACATGCGTAAAATATATGTGACGCAAATATAAAAGTGCCACGACTAATATTTTAATGCTGCAACAAAGATAGAATAAACAACAAAGCAAATATTTTTCTTTTATTATGGATTCTACGTTTTTGTGACAGAGATGGAACATATAGTGAAGGAAGTGCAACAAACCGTAAGAGTTTCCCACAATCGATAGAAGAGTTATGAGGATTTAAAAAGAACTACAAGAGAGTTCAATGTTGGAGATCATGTGTATCTAAAGCAAAAACCAAACAAGAGTGCCTTGAGCTTCGGAGATTTCTTTAAGCAGGTGCCCAAGTATTGTGTGCCTTTTGAAGTGTTAGCTAAGATAGGGTTGGTAGCGTATGAGCCTGCACTCCCCCCTAGTATAAAAGTACACAATGTATTTCATGTTTTCTTGATAATACTTGCATTGTTCATATTTATATATTTTATATTTTTATACGTTTTTGTGACAGAGATGGAACATATAGTGAAGGAAGTGCAACAAACCGTAAGAGTTTCCCACAATCGATAGAAGAGTTATGAGGATTTAAAAAGAACTACAAGAGAGTTCAATGTTGGAGATCATGTGTATCTAAAGCAAAAACCAAACAAGAGTGCCTTGAGCTTCGGAGATTTCTTTAAGCAGGTGCCCAAGTATTGTGTGCCTTTTGAAGTGTTAGCTAAGATAGGGTTGGTAGCGTATGAGCCTGCACTCCCCCCTAGTATAAAAGTACACAATGTATTTCATGTTTTCTTGATAATACTTGCATTGTTCATATTTATATATTTTATATTTTTATACGTTTTTGTGACAGAGATGGAACATATAGTGAAGGAAGTGCAACAAACCGTAAGAGTTTCCCACAATCGATAGAAGAGTTATGAGGATTTAAAAAGAACTACAAGAGAGTTCAATGTTGGAGATCATGTGTATCTAAAGCAAAAACCAAACAAGAGTGCCTTGAGCTTCGGAAATTTCTTTAAGCAGGTGCCCAAGTATTGTGTGCATTTTGAAGTGATAGCTAAGATAGGGTTGGTAGCATATGAGCTTGCACTCCCCCCTAGTATAAAATTACACAATGTATTTCATGTTTTCTTATCAAAACGATATGTACATGATGCTACTCATGTAATTGATTGGAATATGATCACGATGGAACCTGAGGGAAAGTTCCAAATAGAGCCTTTACGCATCGTCAACACAAAGTAGCTTATGCTACCAAATTGGGCCATTGTTCAAATATAAGTGCAATGGAAGCACCTTATACCTGAAGGGGTGACATGAGAAATGGAGGATAAAATGTGAGAGACATATCCCTCCACGTTATGGAATGAGAAAGAGAGATCATAATAAAAGAACACCAAGGACGATGTTAAGAACACGGGGATAAATGTGATACCCCCAAGACATTATTTTACTTTTAGTATTTGTGAAAATATTCCAAATTTTTTTTATTTTTGTAAGAGTTATTTAAAATTAAAAAATACTCACAAGAAATTAATTACGAGTTGATGTCATTTAAATCCCATTTGGGTCAGTCCGGTCAGAGTCAGTAGAAGTACACAACTGTGAGTCAATCTTTCAGCAGGCATGGTGCACGCTTCCTTTTATTTACTGAAATATGTTTTTGTTCGACAAGGCAAGATGTTAGGTAGATTTAAAGTCATGATTTAACTCATAGTCTTTAATGTTAGTCGATAGCTTCCAAGAAAATCAAAATTTAGTCTTTCTATATGTAGAAGAAGAGTAAATGGAAACCATAAGGTGTTGGAGACGTACAGAGTAAGAGACCCCAAGGTCTGTAAAAGGTGAAAATCCAAGTAAATTTCCAGGTCTGTAAATGCAACCGTAGCTTTCCTATTTTTTTGTGGTAATATATAAACCTATAATTTTTATGTGTTTATTCTCAAGAATACTAATACGTCACAATTTCTCCAGAATTACTTGTGCCAAAGAAATTAACATTTACTGTTTGTAAAAGAAATCGAAGGAAGGCATTTTAGTAGACCCATAAAAAATCAAGGAAATCATTGATTGACCAACTCCAAAAAATGTAATTGGGATTCGATCCTTTATGGGAATCATGGGTTATTATCATAGGCTCATCGAGGGGTTCTCCATAATTGCTTACCCAATAAATTCACTTCAAAAGAATTGAACTAAATTCATATCCAGGGCTAGATCGACCCGATAAAACATTTAATGAACAACAGTATCATGATATGCAAGCACAATTAGAAATCCCCATTTCCATTTAACATTTGAAATCAAATTAGAAGTCAGATCCTAACTGATATTTCAACTTGTCAAGAGTATTGTGGTCATAAGCCAATTTTCTGGTATCCACAGTCTAACACTAAAAACACAATGTACAGGATTTAGCAGAAGGTTAATGGAAGAATTTTCTTCCTTATCTAGTTAAAAACTAGGCAGGCTTTAAAGCCTCTACAAAACACTAAGAAAGCGAATGGCGTCCCATCAGAACCCCACCACAAACCAACAAGGACATGGTTGTAATGGTGACCACATTCCCATAAATGCAACTGATAAAAGCATCCAGGTAAACCTAGGTATAGATCGAAGCAAAAATGTTCTTTAACAGATCGTAAAGAGACAAGGGAAATACTGGTGCAGCGCAACCATGGAGTGGCAGATATTTATTCTAAAGGAAAAACTCACAGATCAAATGAATGCGACTAAACCATCACGACATCATAAAGCCACACTAAAACACTACAAGAACCTGTAATCCAGATCGTGACAAGTGGAGGGTAAAGATAAATCATCGACCATATTGCACGTGAACGAGCCTTGACATTGAATGCGCTTGGCTGCGCTGTCAGCTCGCAGCCAGGAGTAAGGATTACAATTTATTACAATCCATTAAACGTTCTACGCCGGCGTAACCCTTGTGCCTCCCCATTTTTTATTACATGCCAACTTCTTAAAATATCATCCCATGATGTGTAAATCCCGGGGCTAGGGCCATCAAACCATAGTTTTGGGCTTAATTCCTTATAAAGGTTCTCACCAAGATTTAAACACTTAATCGAATCTTAGTCCAAGTTATTTTCTATTACAAGCTCTCCAACATAGTTAACAATTAATAAAACATTTAATTATTCATATAAAACCCCCTTTTCCAAACATGTCTTATGAGGGGTGGGTTTAACAACAAGGGTGAACCTTTAAGGGTAGCTAGGGTTAAGCCTTAGTTTTAGGCTTATGCCATAAAAAAACCAAAGATTAATAATAAACTTAAAATACTGAACACATCACCTTGGAGAGATTGCGACCAAGTAATCACTACTTCAAGGGCCTAACCTATCATACAAATGCCAAACACATCAAGTTAAACTCACATGCATAAAATATATGTGACGACGATTATAAAAGTGGCACGACTAATAGTTACATTCTAAGACCTAGATAAAATAAATAGTAAAGGAAATATTTTTGTTTTATTATGGATTCTACAGTTTTGTGACAGAGATGGAACAGATAGTGAAGGAAGTGCAACAAAACTGAAGAGTTTCCCATGATCGATAGAAGAGTTATGAGCATTTAAAAATAACTCCAAGAGTGTTCAATGTTGGAGATCATGTGTATCTGAAGGAAAAACCAAATAACATTACCTTGAGCTTTGGAAATTTCTTGAAGTTGGTGCCCAAGTATTGTGTGCCTTTTGAAGACTTAGCTAAGATAGGGTCGGTAGACTATGACCTTGCACTTCCCCTTAGTATAAAAGTACACAATTTATTTCATGTTTGCTTATCAAAATGATATGAACATGATACTACTCATGTAGTTGATTTGAATATGATTACATTAGAAACCACGGGAAAGTTCTATATAGAGCCTTTACATATCCTTGGCACGAAGGAGCTTATGCTAGCGAATCATGCCATTGTCCAAATATAAGTGCAATGGAAGCACCTTATACCCGAAGAAGTGACATGAGAAATTGAGGATAAAATGCGTGTGGCATATCCCT
>LPNX011026895.1:82359-110995 GCA_001517045.1 Pseudotsuga menziesii | reverse complement strand
TCTCCATTTACTTGGCCACGAGTAACAAATGAAAACAAGGAAACAAATGTTGAACCTCAAGGTGTTGAGTTTTCTCAAGTAGAGGAAAGAGAAATGTATACTGGCTCTAGAAGATCATCTGCAAAGCGTCGAGAGATGGAAGACCTTTATAAGGGCTCAGTACAAGATATCAATGACGGTTGCATGATTGCAGTTTTGGCTACAGATGATGCATGTGATTATCCTTTCTGGATTGCAAAAGTTATGAAGGTGAATAAAGAAAATGAAGAAGTAGTATCAATAGAAGTACATTGGTATGCAACGGATACACACCCGTTTGATGGTGTGTACAAGGCAGAGATGGTAGTTGAGAAAAGGGTTTGCAGAAAGAGAAAAAGAAAGGGTCAAAAAATAAATCGTCGCTGCATTGACATATTGAAATTAGAGGAAGTTGATATACTTGTTTATGATTTCAAGATGACAAAGAAAGGCACTCTTCACTCGAAGACTCTAGAGATTATCAAGAAGTTGCTTCCAAAAGAACAAGCTGGAAGATGGGAGTCTCCTCAACCAAGTCGTAGATCTAGAAGGAATATGACAACTGAAATGATGGGCATAGATGTAGACTCAGACGGTGCACCCATTGATAATAGAGAAGAATATGGGTCATCCACATCTTCGTCTAGCCCTTCGTCTGCAGAAAATGTAGATTCTGATGGGGTGTCAGATTCCATGGATGAATTTCAATAATTTCAAATGAAACATTTTAGATGTTTTCTATTAGTATGATGTTTGTAATTGAAACTCTGAAGGAGATTTTGAATATTTATATGAATCATTTGTTCTTGTATAGTCTAATATATGATTTTATTATGAATCACATCATAATTTCTTTGATTTAATATGGTTAGAGTGGTCAAATTATTTATGGAATATTTTTGTTTGTTTAATATGCAAGTTTCACAAGAGTTGTAATTTATATTTTTGAGAAAAAAATATTTTTCCAATTTAGGGGTTGATTTTAAAGTTTTTGTAAACAAAAGTATGGGATGTTTGGACATGGCTCTATTTTTAACCCTGAAAAAAAAAAGTGTATACTGGTATCAACACTTTTCTATTTAGGGGTGTTTTTTGGTGTTTTTTTTTGCAAAAATCATCGTTTTTATGCCTAGAGTTCTCGTTTCATAGTATAAGTGGTTTAAGCTTGGAAAGCTTCTTGGCAAGCCTTTTTAACACATGAACACGATTTTAAAGTAAACCATTTTAAAGTAAACTAGGTATTATCTTTCTTAAGGCTGGATAGACAAAAGTTGGTCTCAATGGACTTTAATCATCATCGTCATCATCAACCTTTAGTATCAATTTAAAATTTATAATAACCATATATTAAATATTCTAAATATAAATTTATTTTGTTTATATTTGAAAATTTTAATACCACTCTTATATATTATTAAAAAGTTAATAATCATTTTATTATATTAAATATAAAAAATATGTAATATAAAATTTTAAAGATTAATTTAACAAAAATTAAACAAAATCATTTTTGTATCACCTATTTTTTATGCACCATTTTCATTGCTTTATTTTCTCATATGCCTCGAAAGAGTCAAAACCATTGTTAAGAGCAAATTGAACTTTCACAATAACATATTTTTGCTTAGATTCTTGATTAAACAATGTTTAAGATACTTCGATTCTTTACTTCAGATTCCACCTTTGTTTCTTACTCCATATTTACCAAGTTAAACTTTGGTAATATATGAGAATCTACTTGGGACAATTTATTAATAGGTCAGAATTTAAGTAATATTGAGTGACTGGAGTGATCAAAGTTAGAACAGTTGGCTAAACGTTGTCTCAGTTCTTTTGACACATGTTGCCATCAAGGGGTACATATGTGTGGTGGCTGGTTAAATGGTGGCTCTCTTTTTCCGCCCCTTCTCAATTTGCCGAAGTGTTTTTAATATTAGATTTTTAAAAACATTTTAACATAGTTAAAAATTAAATACAAATAAAATAAAACAATAGAATTCTTATTTAAAATACTTTTAATTAATTATATATCAATATAGCATACATTTAAGTGTCCATATATATAATATTAATTATTAAATATAAAAAATAAAATAAAAATTAGTATTTTTAAACATATTATTTTCTGAAAGTCTTCATTTGTATTAATCATTTAAAACCAAAAGTTACATTCAAAAATACATCCTAGATATAGTAGTGGGGTGGCCTAGAACCACTCAAAACAAAAAGCATGTAATTTTTTCTTTAAAGATTATGGCACAAAAACCCATACAGAGATGGGGGCCGAGTACTAGACTTCAAAACACTAATAAGTTTCATAGACAATTTATGCAATATTCCAAAATTATACTAAAAAATGAAAGTAACAGAACTAAGCAAGTAGAACATAAGTAGGCCAAAGAGGTTGCAGGTTCTGCAACAACAACAAACTTAAAGCTCCGGGTTTTCCTCAATGATAGGACAACCCCCGTGGAAATCTTTAGCATTCGTATTTTCCGGCTGCTTAATTGGAAGAGGAGAGGATTTGCGAATTGGTACATCAATATCACGAACACGCTTGTTGCTCAGCTAAGTGATGGTGGAAGGTATTCGAAATGACACAGTCAATGTGATGGGCATTGTCGGGATCGAGCTCATGTCCAAGGATGCCATAGGTGCCCTCGTGACGCTGCCACTACCCCCTTCATTATTTCTTGGCGTGCGGAGACCCAATGCAACGCATTTCCACTCTAAAGTCGCATCCCACTTATTGAGTTGAGTATCAAGTTCGATCATCCTATTTTTTGCGTGGAGAATCGAACTGCGAGTCTAATTCCAAGTACTAACCATTTCTTCCATAAGGAATCCCCTCATATTCTTGACAATCCAATAATGGTTGAGATGTCTGCCCTTGATACCTCTAGCCAAGTGTTCTGTGACCAACCGGGTTTCCCACTCATCGATCATTATGCGCACCAGCATGGAAACACCTATGTCATACCCATCTTCCTACCTTAGACTCGAACCCCGTTGAGCTCAACCTCTACCACTGCTACCCCGACAGGGGGTGCCGTGTTGACAGGACATGGTTGCACTATGATTCAGCTTGATGTTGGAGCAGACGAGAACTGGTGTGCCAAGCAAACAACGTGGACGGACCAATATCAAAGTGGGGAGAGGCACTGCAATTATCCTGGGATAGAGGCCGAGAATGGTAGTGCAGGTAAGAGCTAGGCTGTGGAAAAAACCGGTGGGGTAGACCAGATCCAAATTAGGCGGAGATGTTGTAAGCCAGAGCCGAACACAAGAACGAAAAATTAAGCCAAGAGACTTCCCTCGCAAGAGCCATAAGCCACTCGATAGGATGAATAAACACATAACCCATTAAAGGAGAGTTAAAGCAATGATGTCCCTTCCAACGCATGACGAGATAGAGAAATGGATCTTCCATCCCTTGACGTGACCAACTACCCATCTCCAGACGCGGTGATTGATTGTCGAGGCCTTCCTTCCACGCCAACTATAATGTTTTCATCCTCGCCTTCAGTGCGCATTATCTATAGCTTGGGGGGATGACAAGGGCCATTAATGCGAGGTGCCACCTTGTCAGCCCACAACGTGAGGCCATTAATGCCTTCAGCACGACATGTGGCACCTCCATCAAGTTATTATTTAAAAAACAAAAATACAAGAAAGAGAAGACGATTAATAATTAATAATTGTTTTAATAAGAAAATAAGAAATAATTAATAAATATAAAATTAAATAATATTATTTTAGAGTGTTTAAATAATTAAAATTAGGTTTTTTAAAATCAACTTTTAATGATCAGCTAATCAGTACTAATAACAACACCATAACAACTATAAAAATATAATAACACTTTTACTTAAAAAATAACAAAAAAAAAAACGTTTTTTTTTTGAAAGTTTGAGATGAAGTTATTAGCCTAGGATAAAAAAACTACCAAAAAGCCCCATTTCTCTTTCAAATTTGTGATTAAATAAGGTTAAAAATAGCCGTTTAAGTTTAAGTTATAGTAATAACTGCAGCAATTTAAGTTATTATGTGATTCCCCCAAGTAGAATTCGCTATTCTATAATAATTGCAGCAATTTAAAACCAGATAAACACTGAAAATTGCATTTTCAAGAATTCCTCCTGATGGAGGGCGATTTAGTTTTCTGAACATATATATATATATATTCAATGGCTCATTTATATCCTATGTACTTTCGAGAATTCTAAAACGAGACTGGCTGCAAGCTTTAATGGCTCGTTTATATCATATTGGCTTTATTCAATGGGTCATTTATATCATATTTATTTTAGAGAGTTCTACAATTTATTAGGAGACATTTGTATCATACCTAATCTTGAGAATTCTAGAAGCTATTAGAATGGGACCAGATACAAAGCTTGGAGTGATGGAGGGTTTGAGTTCCTGGTCAGTGGTCACGGTCATCGCTGTAAACGTATTAATGATACCATTACCAAACCTTGAACATCCTCGAATGACAACTATTTAAGATCTACTCCCATGCCTTGGCCTATATCCTTTGTCCAACTTCTGCACGCAGACTACTTGCCAAACCAATACCATCTATATACATATGATGCTATCTTGTCTAGGCAAAGCAGGCAGTGGCCTCTGCAGTGTGTTGAAGAAGCTACAACGGAGATCTAGTGAAAACATGAGATCCATAAAATTGATTTCATTAGATGGGAAGGTTATTAGCTTCAAGGGTAATGTTTACGTTAAAGACATTGTTGAAGAGCATCCCCACCATAGGGTTTTCGAAGCAGGCAGTATGAATCTCAGCAGTCCACTGGATCACGACTCAGAGCTTGAAGCAGGGAAGCTTTATTATATTATTCCTCTTGTGTCTGAATTAGGTTATAGACGTGAAGAATTGTTACAGAATAGCAATTCCCATCCAGAGATTATTTCCACTATAACGTCCATAGATGGAAGCCCTACTGTGCTGCGAGTGAAATTACGTATGAGGAAGGAAGATGTGGCTTCATTTCTTAAATCAAGAAACATAAATTTTGCAGAGAATTTTGTTATGAAAGAAGTGCCGAATTTAGCGATAAGCCAGAAGTTCCGGTTTACTTCTGAATGGAAACCCAACCTTGATACCATCCCGGAGCTCAACAGTTATGAAGCAAGAAACTAAAGTAGCTGACTCTGCTATAACTATATCTTCTGTTATCTGTTAATTTTTAGCGGTTTACGAGTCTATGTTAAGTGCAGAATCACACGATACAAGTAGAGTTTAGAGTTTATTTAATTCTGTTGTTTAACTTTCTTTTAGATTGAGATCGCTTAATATGAATGTTTGTTTTTAGTGGAAAAGGGCCGAGTTGGGAGCTGTCTTTGTGTGAACATTGGATAACTGACCTAATTTTTGAAATGTAATTCTTTCTCAGGACCCAATTATGTGAAACAATCCATAACGTAACCTAAACCATTATAACATTGAATTTTTTTATTTAAAACTGAGTGATATAATTCACCACATGGAGTTAGGGTTTAGTCAAAAGAAAAATATCTACTTCGGTGAAAATATTAATTTGATAAAAAGGGTTTAGTCAAAAGAAAAATATCTACTTCGGTGAAAAAATTAATTGATAAAAAAGATGTGTGGTGTAATGACATTGAATATGGACTTTTGGCATGGGATGGGACTTTACCGAAAGTCCCATCGGTAGTGAAACTTCCATCAATGTTGTATATTGATCAAAAAGATGTGTGGTGTAATGACATTGAATATGGACTTTTGGCATGGGACTTTACCGAAAGTCCCATCGATAGTGAAACTTCCATCAATGTTGTATATTTTGGTGAAAATATATATCAAATAGATTTCTGTTTATTGGTATTGGGATTGTGAAAGGATGTTTTTTCGAGTTTTGAAGATATTGAAATGGATGCTTTTGCAAGTAATATATATATCAAAGTGAACTTAATTCAAAATCACAATTTTTTATAATAACTCCAGAAATTAACAAAAACATGTTTATAGTCTATTTTAACTGTGTTAACTAAGGAGAACCATCTCTTGAGGGTGCACGGGGAGTGATATATCTCAACTAAAAAATAAAATTTGAGATTACTTTTACATCGGGACTAGCCTCAAACTAGCATTGGATAAATAGTTAAAGAATATGCAGCTATTTTAGGATTCAAAAATAATCATATTAGGCAAATGGAAAAATTCAAATTAACACTTTACATCTCCAACACTTATTGAAAGCAATCATGGAGCAGATAGCAACATTCTAAACAATCTCTTTCAACCATATCTATAAATTCAAAAACAAATAAAGACTCTAAGATGGCACTTGTTCTCACTCTAAGCTTAGAGGTGAAAGAAATAAACAATGAACCAATGGAAAATCAATATGTATGCTATAAATGAACACTAGATTAAGAACTAAAAAGAAGAAAAGCAAATGGTACATTTTTAAAAAAAATTCCTTAAATTTCAGAAAAACCTAACATGAGAAAACTGAAAGGGAATGTTGTGTTTTTGTAGAGCAGTTCAAGCTTATTCAATGATGAATAAAAAGCTATTTTTCAACAAAATATATATAATATTTAGTCTAAAGTGATTATGGTTATTGCATACGACAATTTTGCGAGAGTCCTGGGGCTAGAGACAAAGACATGACATTGATCCCATCGGATATGGCACATTTCATTTCGACCAAAATTTCTATGGTGACGTGTCTGTCCGAGATGTACAAAACAGTCTTAAACATGGCCACATGGAGCTTGAGGTGCCACGCCCCTGGTTGTGCCCTTTGGCATTGGCAACATAGTTTGTGGCAGCCATGGAAGGTGTGTGAGCAATAAAAATATGCAGATGTCGTTGTAGATATACAATAATGTTCCCTTCACACTTGTTCTTCCTATTATGATACACGAGACTTTGAATGATCCCAATGCTCGTGAGTAGAAAACTCTGGGCATTTCAGATTGATCCATGTGTACTTTGTAAATCATCCAATTGTTCTTTATTTTTGTTGTCGTCACTGCTGATATGAAAGAATGAATGAACTTTATGCATGTCTTTTTCATCATTAGCATTGGAGCTGAGCTGTCTAACTAGGGACGATTTTGATTTTCCAGCTGATTTGCAACTAGAATCATAAATTTTGTAATTTTTGTTGTTTGTTAAGCTATTTTAAGTACAAAAATAAAATCAGGTGACAAAAAAACGCCTAATCATCCATACTCTTTAAGATCTAGCAATGTTTTTGCAAGTTTTTAAAATTCTGTGTAAATTTAAGCCAAAAACAAGTAAAAACCAACCAAAAATAGAGAGAAAAGCATCCCCTAATTAGACAACTCAATTAGGATTGATGACTTGAATCTTCCATACCTTTACAAATTCTATCTTTCTACTACTATTAATTGGGGCATGGGTTAGCTCTTCAAATAAGTTTTTCAAACATTTTTGGCTAGTATTGTGTAGATATGTCTACATGTTCATTGATTACTAGTAACAACAATCATTATGAATGTGGCAAATTTAAGCGTAACCACATATTCAAAAACATTAATATTATTAATGTGGTTGTTGCTAGTATCTTGTTGTGCTCATGAAGGAGAAGAAATAAATAAAATTGAAAATGAGAGCTACAAAGTTGCAATGTCTCTAAATCATTAGTAATAGAAAATGTTGAACAATATTATTGTTATTCATAAGAGCATATGGTTAAGAACAATGTTATTATTATGGTTTGGGATAGCTTAGTTAGCAACTTACAATGCACATTAATGATCCTTGAGCCCCTTTTAGTGTCATTTGAAAGATCATATTGGTAATATGAACATATGGTGAACCACACTATTATTATCATGGTTTCGGATAGCTTAGTTAAAAACTTACAATGCACATGAATGATCCTTCACCCTCTTTTAATGCCATTTGAAAGATCAAATGATTGGGATTTTTACAATAATCTGGATTCATGGTAGAGATTTGCAGGTTTTTATCCACTCTAAATCCTATGGGTAGACATGATTATTATTTTTATTAACACACTTTAAATGTCAATATATTCTCTCCACATCTTGCCTTAACTTCGATAGTCACTAAGCCAGATCAGTGTAGGACCCTTGTCCAAGGTCATTACCATTGCACCAATGAGACATAATACTGTGCTACAAACCTTGTCTTTTCCTCCTAAAGTTATGATATTAACACTCTCCAGTCTATGAAAAAAAACAAGTTGAATGAGAAACGTGAATAGATTGTCTGCTCAATGCTAACCTAATTGAGATCGATTGTAACTTAATATTCAATAGAATACCTATGTAAAGAAAAGACAATCAGATTGTTGTTGCGATTTCAAAAATTTGGGTTCATATGATAATGTTATACAAAAGCTTCTACCCGAGGAATGTGGCCATTGCAAATGTCAAAACAGGTACTTGATTTATTACCGCTGAAAACACAAAGGAAGTGTAATACAATCCTTGAAAATAACAATCATGGGCGATCGTAATTCTGTAACAAGCATTCATAAGAGATTCTACAATATGAAAACCATGAGCAATTTTTTAGTTGGTTTAAAGAGCATCTTCTTACCCATTTGCAAGCAAGAAAATATGAAATAAGATTGGCCATGTAAATGGTGGGCGTTCCTTTTTGCAACAACATTCTCTGTTATATAAGAATTCCATAAAATAAACTTAACCTATCTAAGCTACCATTCTTTTGGCCCTCTCCTGAAATTTCATTGTTATTTATTTTGTAAGCAATTAGATGATTAATTAAAAAGCTTGATGGTAGAACTAAATAAAGAGAAAATAGTTGGTTCACACCGAGTCTAAAAGGCAAGAGGAATGGGCGATAGCTAATGTTGCAATAGGCTATATATATATCACAGAAATAAAGTGATTCATTCCATATGTGAAGGAAACTCTTGTGATGATGTACATCCCTGAAAATGCTACTTGAACTAAAATATGATATATATGGGGTTTGAATAATTTATCGATACCCTAGAAGGAAACCATTATGATATTACAACAGATCCTAAAATCCTTCCTTGTTTCCATGGGCTACGATCCTAAAATCCCAAAGCTATTGCTGGTGGAGGGTATCAAAGATTTGCCGATAGTGGGGTTCTTTCTGCCTTGTTTCATCCTATTAGAGATATTTTTGAAGCATTCTTCATCAGTTGGGGGAGACTGCTTGTTGTCCATGAGAATCTTGTTTTAAGGACAGTCTATGTATAGATGTCCATGCTCATGACATTTTCTGTAGTGGAAGGGCACATGTTCGTAGTCTAGCGGTTGTATCCATTATGTTTCTTCATGGGCTAGCATGATAGAGTCTGAAAGGGATTTTTCTATGTGCATATATACACAAATACGAGCATAAGAAGTGTACCTTTGCTGCTTGGTTTGATCTGCGATTTTTACGAATTCCCCAAGAGCATGGCTAGTTTCTTTAAGGATTTCCTCATCCCAATAATCTTGTGGTGAGGAATAGATCCTGACCCAGACCAGATCCCAGGACAATTTCTCCGTATCCGGGTTGAAGCGCTCAGTTTTTGAGAAAGAGTCCTACCGAGTTGAAAAAGTACGGGCCTCCTTCGAAGACTCGATCTCTGTCTTTCAATAGTGAGAATACAGAGATTCCCATGAGTTGGTTTTCAACATCATCAAAAGCTGTCACACCATGAAGGTATCTAGTGACATCTTCCAAGTCAACCTTTAGTATGTATCGGTAGTCACATTCAAGAAACTCCCCATCACATTTACCACAATGCCAAATGTCTCCAACTTTGTGGGAAATCGTTTTCATGCATTGTATACCATCAAAAAAAGAGGGCATGCAAGGAAATGAAATTCATCCATGTTAACATTTTTTATGGTTGCAACAAGAGAGTACCAAATAGGTTTTTCAGATGGTTGAAGAGTTTGTAGCTCATTGATGGTAATGATTTTACGAGGAGCAGAATGAGAGGCATTGAATTTTTGGCTCAAAGATGGTGATGTTGAATGAAATCCATTTTCATGAAAACATTTTTGGAGAAATGAAGTTTGTTCAATATTTGGGTTTATAAAAATAGTAGTGTTGGAGATAGTGCCAACATTTTTTCCATTAAAATCGGTAACACGACCGCCTTTGATTGCTACAGTTGGAAGAGTAGGTAAACAACGAAGGCTGGAAAGCTTGACTCCTTGAATTTGGAAATGCTCTCCCCAACGTGTTATGTCAATACTATAGCCTGTCATGTCACGGAGTCCAATGGTCCACCTAATAGTCTCAACACCATCCCATTTTCGTATCGTGGATGTAGGTGAAACTGAAATGACAAGTCCAACAAGGTCAACCATGGAATTTACCGGTATAGTTTGAATATCCTTAATAGTTTTAAAGTTAAATCAATACAAAGGTATTAAGGGGTATTCATCTAAGCATGGTTGGATGGTTGAGGAGGAACCTAGGAAAATCTCATTATGGCTTTTCAAATGGTTGAAAATTGGATTGGATGCTTTGAGTGTGCCATTTGACACTATGTGCACTATTCCTATTTGTATTTGGTCATACAAAGAGAGTGCCACTTCATTGAATGCATATATATGTATTTCATCATGTGAAGCATTAACAAGGTCAAATCCAAACACTTTTCTAGACCTTCGTTGGTTGCCATATTCATGTATGTTTTTCTTGGCAATAACTCGATCTTGAATGTGACAAACTTTGCTAGAAGAGGAGAGTGATGTGAATGGGATAGTTGATGCAGCCAAGCAAAGGTTTTCATTTATTGAGCTAGGGTTGACTGGAACAGAGGAACTACTCTACGAGGGAGAAGGTACAGGTAAGTGGTAAGGTGCAAGATATCAAATAATTGCTGCATCCACTGTAACAACTTCGAGTGCAAGCAATGCGATAGTCATGTGAGAAGAAGTATGTTAGAGTTCAATGGGAGAAAAAACATTGGATGCATGAACAGTGTGAAATTGATTAAGTGAGAAAAAAAGAACGAGGAAATTAAACGTACGTTACATTATGTACAATGTTGCATGTACATTGGGTAACTTTGATTATAGTTCCTTCTTTTAGTTGTCCATTTTCTACAAGACCACTATATAAAACTGTAAGCAATAGCTCATGCTTGTGAAGGCTGTCTGAGATAGAAATTTGAAACCGAATAGATGATGAGTTGAGTGAGTTTAGTTGGTTTAATGAGGAGACCTATACCAACTGGAAAATGTTGACAACACCATGTAGCAATAGTGAACTAGAATCTTCAGTTAGCATAGCCTCCATAACGTCATGGTTATTTTTTCCTGTGAAATGAAACATGGCATGAACAAAAATAAATAAATTGCAATGTAACATATTCAGGTGACCTAAATAAAATGCACATATATAAAAAATTCTTCGCATGAACATATTTCATAACTCCGGTTGTTGTTAGTCATTATCTGTTATAAATATCAAATGTGGACTATAACAAACATAGACGCACGGCTTCTGGGCCAAGGTTCTAATCTATTTTTTATGTGTTTTGTTGGGTGTGTTGGAGCAGGGTCCTGCAGCTACAGTAGAAGCTACCAGTTTAGCGGATAGATAAGTTTTGGCGGAGAGAAGATAAGATAGAGCTACGACGCCGTAGCACGTTTCCAGCTACAGAGCAGAGCCGGAAACCATGACTTTAAGATAAAGAAGTCAAGGAATATGACGGTACTTGAGCGACCGAGAAGAGAGAGCTCACCCACTGCATTGAAGGCAGCGGCGGAGACAGGAGGGCTCAACAACCCTCATAAAGGAAAAGGAGCAACGAGGATGAAGCATTGAAGACGAAGGACATAAAAGGGAAGCGGTGCAGAGTACCCATGATCAGCGCCGGGAAGCATGGAAGACTGCAGAGAGCTGTGGTGTGATGGAAAGTGGCTACCTCAAAGTACAGATATGGTCGACTGTCACTAGTTAGGGTTTTGGGTTACTGTTGGGACAGGCCCACAGTGTTGTAATGGCAAGACCTTTGGGCTGCCTATCAAAGGATACATTTTGTATTGTAAAGGGTTAGACAATAACGGGTTGTCCAGTAGTTAGTTGTTTTGTTGATTATCGGACAATTGTAAAAGTCAAGCTTTGGTTCTGTTATTAACAGTAGCAATCTTACTGTAACCAGTAGCTAGCTTATAGAGCATGCATGTAACGATCCATAGGGATCGACAGAGAGGGAAGAGTATATTGTAAGAGAGACAATATAGAGATAGAAAGAAGATCTAAGAGAGAAGATCTTGAGCTGCATATGCGGTGCAGCAGAACTGTGTTTTACCTTCCCCTGAACTATAATGAAAACACAGTTCTGTGGACGTAACTTCCATCCTGGAGTCACTAGTCGCAGTATTGAATAGCCTGGTATGTTGAGCCTTACGATTCGACACGACCAACGCTAAGTGCGCTGAGCCGCGGGAGTAGGTTATCACAAGAAGGCGATACCGCACCGGCAGAGGAGCTGCGGTGCGCGATATCGTAGGTTAAGGGCTTAGCGTTGGGAGGAAGTTACGTGTCGCCTGGTGAGATACGATGCGATAAGGCTGGAGTTATCGCGAGTCAGTGAAAGTTTGCAACGTGGAAAGGGACCGCACGACAGTAGAAGACACATCTCGCGGCTAGAAGAGCTGCGAGACGAGAAGATCGTGCGACGCGAGCAGAAGAGTCACACGATGCGCAGAGAAAGATACTACGCAGCTAGGAGAGTTGCGAGTCGTAAGAAAAGACGCCACAAAACCTGGTCCAAGATGCTTGAGTCCTTGGCCAACCCATTAGAATCACTTCGGGTGAGACTTCAGGCTGCTTCGCGGTCTGTTGCCGAAAGGGCCAGTGAGCTAGGGGTGTTGTTGGTTGATTATAGTAAACCCGGGTCTGCCCATCATAACCAACAAATGGTTCCATTGCCGACTTTGAACAAACAGAGCGCTGATGTTCTGGTGGCGTCCTACTAGAGACGAACTCAATGAGTGGGTTTGGTCTAACCTGAAAGAGTTTGCTGAACGAGAGAACAGGAGCCATAAACTGAACACAGAGGCTTGGTTACAAAAACATATCATTACAGACATACATGCGATATTCTTTGCTACCTTTGGAAACGAGCTTTATGACTAGTTAGCAAAGCTAACTGATACAGGCATCTTCAAAAATAAAAGAGACATTGTCTGGACACCGGAGCTGATTCAGACCGTGGAAAACCTTGATAATCCCCTCACGAGGGCAGTAGACTTCTGGCTTGTGAGTGTGCTAGGAGGCTTCGTCACAGAGTTTGCAGTTGACCAGACGAAAAGCTTCAGCGAGGCTGAGCGCTACTTCTTCAAAAGATATCGTGGTAAGTACTTAAGATCTTTAAACTTGTCCATTAAGATGCTATTACATGAAAAAGGAACAATGGATCTAGTTTTAGATGAATAAGTAGAAATAGTAATGTCACAAGAGTTTGAAAGTGATTTTGATGACATTGGACGAACACATAGTGGAAAGAAGTATAAAGTAGATTTTAGATCTCCAATATTTGAAGACAGTCCAGATAATACTAGATAGTAGAGTCATAGTACCATAGAAGCAACAGAGGGGGGTATCCCTTACCACCCTTACACCCCACAGAAACAGACCGGGACTCAGAACAATCCCATAGGAACTCCATCCAGTAGCTCGCAAATAGTACCTACCACTGCTACATCACCTCCACCTACACCACCGAGTGGTAGTAACACAGTAAATCAACATCCACCGCGTAGAAATAGAATGGGGGATGATATGAAGCTACCTATATTTAAGGGAACAGGGGCAGAAGACCTAGAGCAGCATTGGTTTCTATGTGAAGCCATGTGGACCATTAAAACAATCAATGACGATAACCTTAAACTTGTATAGTTGGTCACCACACTCAGAGATCGAGCTTTAACATGGTACATAAATTATACCACAGTACCCAGGACACTTGCCCAGGTCAAGACCGCCATGATTAAATAGTTTAAGAAACCTAAGTCTGAGTCACAGTGTATTACAGAACTCAAAGACATCAAGCAATTACCTACAGAGTCGGTGTGGGACTTTGATCAGAAATTCAAAGCCCTTATAGACCAAGTTAGTTTTGAGTTTGTGCTGGAACAGCATAAGGAATGGTTTATCGCAGCGCTGCTCCCTCACATCGGACTGTCGTTAATGCAGCAAAAACTCCAAACGCAGGATGACGCGTTGGAGATGGCGATGAAACTAGAGGCTTCACCTCTAGCTGAGAGCAGTACAGGCATGGCAACTTTACAAAATCAATTGGCTAATCTCACATTACAGTTGCATGAACTTAAGAAAGGGAAAGAAGTTGCACAAGAGATATGGTGCATAAAATGTAAAGCACAGGGCCATAGTAAAGACAATTGTCCGGTCTTTGTAGAATATATAGCAATAGGGGCTCATAACCCCTTACCACAGACCCATGGACCATGGTGCGAAATATGCAAAACGCGAGGACATCTACCTCACCAGTGCCCCTTACTTCAGAAGTACGTGCAGACACCTAAGAACCTATACTGCGTCTTCTGCAAGTCTGTAGGCCATGATGAACACGATTGCAGAGCCTATGATATGATGGTCAGAGAAAAGCAAGACTTGTACAGAGTCCAATCGAAAACACAGGGTCCAGCAGCAGGGCCACAGCAGGATCCAGCTTACGGTGGCCGTGGCAGAGGATTCAGAGGACGAGGCCGAGGAGGAGGCTTCGACCGAGCAGAAGGTTTCGGCCGTGGAGAAGGATTTGGCCGTGGTCATGGACCAGTGGCGTGTTACAATTGTGGAGTTGTAGGACACTATGCTAGGGACTGTCAGAGCCCCACTACCACATGTAATTATTGTAAATATTATGAACACACTATTGAGGAATGTCCTACCTTGATAACTAAGATCAGAGAACCTAAGCCAGCAGCACACCAGAACATCCAGCTTATTGCTGCTGAGCAAGCAGAGCCAGAACCAAGAGTCAATATTGTGACTCGTAGCGGTGTTTCTACCAGTGGGACATTGCAGGAGATAGAAAAGAACACAGGACAGCAGTGGGTGTGCAGAGCTCCTAGTAAAGCAACACCACTCGAACTGCAAAAGAACAAACAAACATTTCAGGAAGCTAAGGATTTATTTGATGACCCTACGCAATCAAGATCGCAGGTATCGCTGTCTAGGGGTGTACCGCAGCAAGCACCTTGTGGAGATAGCTTTGTACAGACACCGCAGGCTACCACATCAGGAAGATGCGATGAGGACGAGATGACAGGAAGTGTACATTCCTTCCTGCGGAGTTGTCTAAAACTTGTAAGAAATGAGCAAGCTATCACAGAACTTCAGCGCATTATAGATCAGTGTCAACCATCTTCTTCCGTGAGCAGTACATAGCGTGCTGTTCATAATATTACAGGACATACAAGAATGAGAAGAGAGATGCGACTTACAGTGCAGGTGGGAGAATTTGAAATGGATGAGGTAATCCTAGATCTAGGATCGGACGTAAATGTTCTGACTAAGCAGACATGGGAACAGATGGGTAGCCCTAAGTTAGTTAGATCGCCTATCCACCTGAGATTAGCTAACCAGCAGCGAGTATCACCTCTGGGTCGGCTACCGCAGGTGCCAGTTGACATTGACGGAGTTCGCAGCTTTGCGGACTTTGAGGTTATAGAAATCATTGGCGACAGTAAATCGTATCCAGCACTACTAGGCATTGATTGGGAGATCGGTAACATGGTTGTTATCGACCTAAAGAGAAGACAAATGACCTTTGAGGACACGCAGATCTGGGTCATCGCACCGTTGGATCCTTTCCAGGGTCCTAGATATATTGAACCTATCCGAGCAGAGGAGGAGGCACGTAACATGGAGAGTCTCTATCAGATGACCACAAACCAGAGTGACTATGTCAATCCAACAGAAGATGGGAACATTAGTTGGCAATGCGATAGCTCATGCGCATCGGATTCAGAGGTTGGTCTAGAAAACTGGCAGAACAGACTTCACGAAGTCTCAGCGCGCAGGTGCGTGTACTTAACTAAGTCACTGCGATGGATTGGCGCAAAGATCAATGAGATTCCATCATATCATGGTCTGACAGATATCCAGGACTTCCTTGAGCAGTTTGATCAACATATTCCTCATGAACAGAGGATCGCAGCTATGGACCTTGCAGTATGAGCCACACCTGCAAGATGGTGGTACATGCATAAAGAGAACATTGCATCATGGGATAATATTAAAAGACTGATGGTGATCATATTTTCTGTTGACAAAGAGCATGCCCCGCAGAAGTACATAGGAGAGAGTGACCCCAGTTCACATATTCAGACATGTGAACAAAATTGGTCGGGCATTCCCAAGGATGAATGGGTTCACCGATTCATTCATACTTTGGACACAGTTCCAAGGAACCGGTATACAGAGACTGAATTGCGCAAGGGAACAACAACATGGCCACTTATGATAGACAGCTTTCTACTCACCTTCGCTTTTGAATCTGAGTATCCAGGTGTTGATCAGGCCCTACAAGTAATAAATATCAAGATATTCAAGGACTGTACCCCATTAGTACAGACTCAGCCTGATTGGGCCATTCAGTTAACAGAGGCACTAGAATGCTACAACTTTCAAGAAGAACCAGGGGATGAGGAGGAGGATCCTCGCAACACCAACATTCCGGAGTCAGAAGGGACTCGCAATGTTGAGGGACCGCAGTTAGAGATTCCAGCAATCACAGAGCCCATCAAGATTAAAAATATCAATATTGGCACAGACGCAGAACCTAAGTTTGCCTCTATTGGAGACTATTGGAGTGATGAAACAGTCGGACAGATCGCCGACTCGTTGCATGACTATCAGGACCTATTTCCCACCAAGTTCACAGAGATGAAGGGAATAGTTGGAGACCTTGGAGTCATGAGGATACCATTGAAGGAGGATGCTAGACCAGTAAAGCAGCGTCCCTACAGATTGAATCCACGATATAAAGAAAAAGTAAAGGATGAGATCGATAAGATGCTGGCGGCAGGCATCATTGAGCCAGTAGAAGAGAGTGAATGGGTTAGTCCCATGGTCGTACAGGAAAATAAAACCAAAGGAGACATCAGGATCTATGTCGATCTGCGCAAGCTCAATGATGCATCACTTCACTATCCATTTTCGACATCGTTCACTGATGAAGTGTTAGACAATGTGGGAGGACAGGAGGTCTACTCCTTGACCGATGGCTTCTCAGGCTATCATCAGATCAGAATACATCCAGAAGATCGATCTAAGACCACCTTTGCAACAGAATGGGGCTCGTTCCAGTATACGGTAATGCCCTTCGTTCTTAAGAATGCACCAAATATATTTTCTAGAGTAGTAGTTGCTGTATTTAAAGAATACATCCATAAATTCCTAGAAGTATATTTTGATGATTGGACTGTATTTGGACTAACCGACAAGCACATAGGAGACTTAAGACTAATGTTAGAGAAAGGTAGGCAGTACCAAATTTCTCTAAACTTGAAAAAATGTATATTTTGTGCACCATTCGGTATTCTGTTGGGTCATATTGTGTGCAGACAAGGCTTGATGGTAGATCCCGCGAAGATCGCCATCATTGTAAATATTCCAGCACCCAACTCAGTCAAGCAACTGAGGACAGTACTTGCTCATATCGGGTACTACAGAAAATTCATCAAGGGCTATGCAAAGATTACAATGCCGATGGAGAAATTGCTAAAGAAGGATGTAAAATTCCTATGGAATGAGGAATGTCAACAGAGTCTAGACACACTTAAAGAGAAGATGGTTACAACACCCATCTTAGTATTTCCAGACTGGACTAAGCCATTTCATGTACATGTGGATGCATCAGGCATCGCACTAGGGGTCGTATTAACGCAACCAGGAGAAGGGGACATTGACCATCCTATCGCATACTCCAGTAGAAAGCTATCGACAGCAGAAAAGAACTATACCACCACAGAGAGAGAAGGGTTAGCTATGGTGTACGTGCTGCAGAAGTTCAGGCCCTACCTGTTGGGTGCCTCGTTTAAAATGTTCACTGACCATTGCGCGTTAAAGTATCTGGTCAATAAGCCAGTGTTAGGGGGGAGAATCTGCAGATGGTTACTCCTCTTTCAGGAGTATGATTTTGAAATCATTGTGAAACCAAGAATACTGAATGCCGGACCTGATCATCTGTCGCGGATAGAATCAGGAGAAGAGCCAAGTAACCTAGATGACAATCTGCCAGATGCGCCGTTGTTTTCTATCCAGATCGCAGACGATTACTACGCCGATATTATTCAATTTCTCACTACAGGAGTAGCACTCGATGAGTTTACTAAGCAGCAAAAGAAGCAGACTTCACCCTCATCGCAGGACACCTATACAAGTTAGGTCCGGATGAAGTTTTGCGCAGATGTGTGATGCCACATGAAAAAGACGCTATTATCAGAGAGGCACATTCAGGAACCGCAGGAGGTCATTTCGTAGGAAAGCCGACTGCGCAGAAAATCCTGGAGGCAGGATTATGGTGGCCTACGTTGCATAAGGACACCAAGGACTTTTGCAGATGCTGCGATATCTGCCAGAGGGTAGGAAAACCCTCACGACGTGATGAAATGCCGCTGCGACTGCAGGTTACGCTGCGCACATTTGACAAATGGGCTATAGACTTTGTGGGTCCTATCAACCCACCAGGAAAGCACACTGGTGCGAGATATATTATCACTGGAATAGAGTACCTCACCAGATGGGCAGAGGCCAAAGTAGTAAAGAATTGTGATGCTGCTATAGCCGCACAGTTCATTTTTGAGCACATCATTAGTAGATTCGGATGCCCAGTAATTTTGATGAGCGATCAAGGCACACATTTCTTGAACAACACTATTGAGGCCTTGACAGAAGAATTCTAGATTCAGCACCATAAGAGCACTCCCTACCACCCACAGGCTAATGGTACGGTGGAGGCCTTTAACAAGATTTTAGAAAATGCTCTTACTAAGATCTGCAACAGCCAAATGAATGATTGGGACCTCAGAGTTAACGCTGTATTATGGGCGTACAGGACCACATGCAAGAAACTTACGGGACACACACCTTTCAGCTTGGTGTATGGACATGAGGCTGTTATTCCTATGGAGTATATTCTTCCCAGTTTAAGAATCACTCAGATCATTGGGATGACTGATACAGACACAGTGGAGGAAAGGCTTGCATAGCTGCTTGCCTTAGAAGAAGACAGATTCATCGCCGGATTCCATTAGAAAGTGCACAAGGCCCGAGAAAAAGCTTGGCACGATAGACACATTAAGAGTAAGACTTTCCAGATCGGATACCTAGTGCTCCTCTATGACAGCAAATTCATTAAGTTTCTAGGAAATTTCAAGACGCATTGGCTAGGGCCATATCAGATACAGCAAGTCACAGAGGGAGGTGCCATTCAGCTCAGCAAGCTGGATGGGGAGATTCTTCCCACATGGATTAATGGCAGTAGGCTTAAGCTCTATAGTGATAGCCACCCCGCCTCTCAGCCCCAGCTTAGCCAGTTTATGGTGGTGCAGATGTCCAGTGTAGTTGAAAGGAGGCATCGCACCAGGAACTAGTCTACACCGGCAGGTATTCTAAGTCTAAGGAATCGCATAAGGTCGATTCATTTTGCATAAGTCACAGTGAAAAAAAAACAAAGGTATTGTTTTACGCAGGTGATGTGGAGTCGCATCGCGGCAGTGCGATGTTCCCCCGTGCCACGTACTCAGTTTTGCAAACGACAGAGGGCCAGTCAAATCACCCTCTGACAGGCAGTTAATGAGGAAATGACCGATATATCTTACCATAGATTTGGCAGCAGTATAATAAATTTTTCCAGATTTGGTAAATCTTCGACGAGACTGGTGCCTGTACACACACGTTTCGAGGGAAATTCAATCGGATTTCCGCATTTATTAAGGATCGGATGACGGGTGTGGTCTTGTCCAGGCATTTATTACGACCGACGGGTTCAGTCTAGATGACCGTTGCGTCCGGGATTCTCGTATGGGGCATAAAAGCAGAAAGTATTCAATTGGGATGGTTACGTCTGCAGAAAAACCGAGAGCTATAGAGTAAGTTGTTAAGAGTTTTATGTCCAGAGTTCAGTTGGTTACAGAGTGCTGTGATTTTCAAAAGTTGCAGCCATTGCACGTCTGTCATTTTACACTAAGTGGGTTCTATCTGAGGACGAACCTATAGAAAACATTTTGAGAAGGTTTCAGCGTGGAGGCCTTGCAGGTGCTATGACGACGCCATCTAAGGGTGCTCCGCCAAGTTCGTCACAGTCCAGATAGCAACCACAGACGAGGAGCCAATCTTAGGTTAATGAGGAATCCAGTTCAGAACAGGAGGAAGAAGAAGTTCATAGCACAACAGACTACATTATACCAGGAGTTGAAGGCACACCAGAGGTAAAAATTCCTAAGAATGCTAGGTATACTATTCCCATACCACCCATTGACTCTCGAGTAAAGGAAAATGAAGATCTAGTAGGATATGCTGCTGTTGTTAAATTTGTAGATTATAACCTGGGAGATGGTAAGACATATCCTCACTTCAAGCCAGACCAGTATCTAAAGATTGAGAAGAACCCACGGACAGGGAGAAATGAATGTGTTCCCCTACCACATGTCCAGATTCTTGAGCGGTCAGGTCTGTTCAATTTGCTGAGATTACCTCATTTTGGACGAGGTGCAGAGGTTAATGCCGTGGTGCGCATCTTACTTTCTTGTGTCCATGGAGGGTACCTCTGGCTAGGCAACAAGTTCAACCTGAACATCGATTTGATACATCGTATCACCGGCCTGTCCAAGACGGGTAAACACCCCGAGATACAGACAATAGGAAAAACCAAGGACTCCAAGTTATCACAAGCCCTCGTAAATAAGTATCAGCTACAAAGAGGAGGACGGGCTTATGAAATTTCAAGCATAACAAATGAGACACTTAGATTCACCACCAGTCTGCTCGCGGGCAGACTGTTAACCAAGGTTCAACCAAAGGAAGTTACAGGATCCGTAATTCACCTTGCCATACAAGTTACAGAGGGGGAACAGTTCAATTGGTCTCTGTTTTTATTAAATATGCTCCAAGCAGATTGCTTGGCAGCTCAGGATGAAGCAAACCACCCTTTCCATTTCTCATGGTTGCTTATACTTTGTGCATTTGTCGGATGGAAGGAGCCGCCCCATACCCAGTTTCCGCAGATAACAGGTGGAGCGCCCAGAGGCGTGCGCTATGCTAGCTTATGGGAGACCAACAACCCAGCCAAGAAAGTGGTAAATACGATGGTATTACATGAATACTATAAGCTGTTGATGAAGGTCATTCAAGAGACACCACGGCTCAGCACAGAGACTGTGGACATATACGATAGCCGGCTTAATTTTATGGAAGACATCCATTTAATCTGTCTACGACCAAAAAGGACTAAGCGGGATGATTGGGCTCCTGGCTCGTTCAGGATGATAGCACAGGACGTCGAAGCAGTCACAAGAGACTTCGATGACCAATGGAAGCAGGAATATGAAGATACTGCATCGCTATCATCAGACACTGCACAGACAGACCCCCAAGACAAGGGCAAAGACAAAACAGAGACCCAGGCACAAGGAACATCAGAAGTGCCACCACTAGGCGAAAAGAGAAAAGATCCACCAGAAGGGCCAACAGAGGCACACACGACAAAGGATGGAGGACAAGAGACCACAGAGACACAGCAGAAGAAAAAACAGAAAACCTCAAATCCAGTTCTGAAGACCGCATTAACAGATGATGACTATGAACTCATCGCAACAAGGATGCGTGACACATTGAAGGACTCACTTGATGTGATGAAGGTGTCGCAGGAAAAGAGACACAGCGTAGTAGAAAAGCAGCTTCTAGACTTAAAAATAATTACAGAGAAGACTGCCATGATGCACATTCCACCGGTAAAGGCGACCGCCGGAGAAACTTCGACACCGTCGATGTCCCGTGAGGAAAGCTTAGCAAAAGATCGCCTCAATACCGTGTTAATTCCACCAGGGAGTATCCGATTCCCTACGACAATGAAGGACCCACCAGCTCAGTTTAGACAACCCATTGAGGTTAACCTTGTAGAGTTTCATATTGATCAGTTGCAGATGATCCAGCAGCAACTAGGCGCAGAGCTCAGGAGTAGAGAGCTCGAGACTTACAAACAGAATACGCAGCTGAAGCAACAGAATGCAGCACTTGCTATCATTGTTCAGAAAAAGGAAGACGAAGTATGAACATATGAGGAAAGAGAGCAAGATCTTTCTCAAGTTTTACAGAGTATAGCATTGGAACTGCCCCAATGTAACATTGAGTTCGCCTTACCAGTTCTGCAGAAGTTAAGAAGAGTAGCAGACAGAGCAAAGGCTCTGGAAGAAACCATGGCTAGGATGGACGAAGTAGTGGTCAGGATGAAGGCAGACCACGAAGAACAGATCACTGAGCTTGGGCTCGCATACGAGACACCTCCCAGGCAGACCAGAAAGCGCGAGTAGAAGCCCTTCGACTCACTTCTGCGCAGATG
Source organism: Pseudotsuga menziesii (assembly GCA_001517045.1). Classification (NCBI taxonomy): domain Eukaryota; kingdom Viridiplantae; phylum Streptophyta; class Pinopsida; order Pinales; family Pinaceae; genus Pseudotsuga; species Pseudotsuga menziesii. Next base: position 88,400 of record LPNX011026895.1, on the reverse strand, counting down.
CAATCTCGCATCGACAAAGCACGGTTAGTACTAACCGATGCGATGAACACATGGGCCGAGTTAGATGAGCCGCCGGAGAAAGTAGAAATCCAGCAAATTATTCAGCAGATAGAGAATACTGCAGCGGCAATGAAAGAAGAAATTAAGGGCTTGGCAGCTCTTCAAAAGATGAGGAAGACAAAGGAGATGAACTGCTTGCAGCAGGAAGCGTAGCAATTAAGAACAAAGGAGATACACATTAATGACCTGCTTCAACCATATCAAGAGCAAATCGCAGAGATAGTTGATACGGTTGAACAGAAAATGAAGGAGTTCACTACCACCAGAGAGGAAAATGACGCCACAGAAGACGCCAGTATTAGTCAAGCTCTACTTGACTCGGCACGAGAGCGTGTTGAAGTGATGCAAAAGGAAGTCGTAGGACTTCGAGACAGGTTGTAGAGGACTTCGTAGGAAGCCAAGGCAAAGCTACAGTAGGAGAAGCCCACTGGTAGTGGCTCGAGGACGAGCCACAAGTAAGTGTTAGGGGACTGTTGGAGCAGGGTCCCGCAGCTACAGTAGAAGCTGCCAGTTTAGCAGATAGATAAGTTTTGGCGGAGAGAAGATAAGATAGAGCTATGACGCCGTAGCATGTTTCCAGCTACAGAGCAGAGCTGGAAACCATGACTTTAAGATAGAGAAGTCAAGGAAGATGACAGTACCTAAGCGACCGAGAAGAGAGAGCTCACCCACTGCATTGAAGGCAGCAGCGGAGATAGGAGGGCTCAGCAACCCTCATAAAGGAAAAGGAGCAACGAGGCTGAAGCATTGAAGATGAAGGACAGAAAAGGGAAGCGGTGCACAGTACCCATGATCAGCGCCGAGAATCATGGAAGACTGCAGAGAGATGTGGTGTGACAGAAAGCGGCTACCTCAAAGTACAGATATGGCCGACTATCACTAGTTAGGGTTTTGGGTTACTGTTGGGACAGGCCCACAGTGTTGTAATGGAAAGACATTCGGGCTACCTATAAAATGATACATTTGTATTGTAAAGGGTTAGACAATAGCGGGTTGTCCAGTAGTTAGTTGTTTTGTTGATTATCGGACAGTTGTAAAAGTCAAGCTCTGGTTCTGTTATTAGCGGTAGCAATCTTACTGTAACCAGTAGCTAGCTTATAGAGCATGCATGTAACAATCTGCAGGGATCAATAGAGAGGGAAGAGTATATTGTAAGAGAGACAATATAGATATAGAAAGAAGATCTAAGAGAGAAGATCTTGAGCTGCATATGCGGTGCAGCAGAACTGTGTTTTACCTTCCCCTGAACTATAATGAAAACACAGTTCTGTGGATGTAACTTCCATCCTGGAGTCACTAGTCGCAGTATTGAACAGCCTGGTATGTTGAGCCTTACGAGTCGACACGACCAACGCTAAGTGCGCTGAGCCGCGGGAGTAGGTTATCGCAAGAAGGCGATACCGCACCGGCAGAGGAGCTGCGGTGCGCGATACCGTAGGTTAAGGGCTTAGTGTTGGGAGGAAGTTACGTGTCACCTGGTGAGATGCGATGCGATAAGGCTAGAGTTATCGCGAGTCAGTGAAAGTGCGCGACGTGGAAAGGGACCGCATGACAGTAGAAGACACATCTCGTGGCTAGAAGCGCTGCGAGACGAGAAGATCACGCAACGCGAGCAGAAGAGTCGCGTGACGCGCAGAGAAAGAGACCGCGTAGCTAGGAGAGCTGCGAGTCATAAGAAAAGACACCACAGAACCTAGTCCAAGACGCTTGAGTCCTTGGCCAACCCATTAGAATCACTTTGGGTGAGACTTCAGGCTGCTTCGTGGTCTATTGCCAAAAGGGCCAATGAGCTAGGGGTGTTGTTGGTTGATTATAGTGAACCCGGGTCTGCCCATCATAACCAACAGGGTGAAAGTCGAAACCCAGAAAGACAAGGAAAAGTTGAAATTAAAGCACGCAACTGATATAGAAAGTTTGGGAAATTTTGGATTTGGCGTTTCATGCTTTCGTATTCCGCACAGCAAAAAGGGGAAATCGGAATGAAAAATATTTGAACAAACAAATCGAAGTTGTGCATTTTGTATGTCGTTCTCTGGAAAGTGGACGAAAATAAATTTACGAAGAAAAACATTAAAGCTCAAATTTTTGTGTGAGGAAACTAGAAGTTGAAAAGCACAAAATGTTAACTGCGAACATGTAAATTCTGATTCCCTATGTTAACTGCGAACATGTAAAGTCAAAGCGAAAAGTGGAAGTCGACAATCCTATGTTCCGATTTTCGATTTTTTATTCCCTGGTTTTCGATTCCCGACATTTCGGATTTGGAAAATCCTTTGTTTTCCAATAAGGAACACCCTATGTTCTAATTTATGATTCCTGACATTTCGTATCTCGGAAGTTTTGTCATTTCAAATAAATAAATGTCAAAGTTCATATTTCCGATTTCCAATCTTCGGGTATTGGAAACTGGAAAACTTTGGTTTTGTTAAAGTCGTTTGGTGTTTCAGGATTTATTCCATCTGTTTGTATTCTTTCTGCGTAAACTCTTCCTCCTCTAAGTCCATATTTTAAACTCACTCTACGTTATTTTTAAACGGTCTGCCTCTAAATTTGGCGGAGATTTTGGCCTCTTAATTGGTACGATTTGTGGAGACTAATGTTAGGCTACATATTTGTATGTTAAGAAATGAAACCCATTTTACCTATGTCTTTTTCAATCATCCAAACTTGCTTTCATACTGTATATCGACCTGTTCAAGTGGGAAGTTGACAATGCAAGCCCTAAACAATGATTTTTCATTGACCAATACTGGAGAAGGACAACAAAGGACATATCAGGAAATTTTTGTAGTTTTGGAAAGATTGTAATGTTTTGCAATTGAATAAAATAACACTATTACTCATGTTATGTTCTATGGTTATTTATTAAATTTGTTTCATCAATTTTGAGTTATTCCTCAATATTTGTGGTATATTGATCATAGATTGCTGATATATTAAATGTGTTGATTAATATACTGATTTTGTATTATAAGATTGACATATGAAATGTACATCGAAATGAAGAAAGTGGAATTCGGAATCGCTACCCAAGTTCTATTTACATAAAGTATTTTTATTATACTTTCTTATTACTATATGTTAGAATATAATCCGTTAGAGATTATTGTAAATAAATAAAGAAAACTGAATAGTTAGGAAGCCGAAAAGGCTAGGCGGAAGCTGAAACACAACCGTCCTATGAAATGTATAAATATATGCTTTTGGCTATGTAATGATTGAATCGGGAGTTATTACCTAACAAGCGGTATCAGAGCGGGTTCCTGCCATAACTCCTGCTATTAAGTTTCAGTCCTGGCAGCCTGTATGCTTGCCAGTCCATTTCCAGACTGCCTGCTCTATCAGTTTGCCCCTACGCGCATTCATTATGTGCGTTTATTCTCTGCTAGAACAATATCATACCTAAACCCTATTTTTTGTGTTGGAGTCTGCCCTCCAGGAGTGCGTTTCTCCTCTCTTGGATTACTAGGAAGAAACCCTAATTTTTGAACTACCTACCTGCGTGAAGAGTGCTATCTCCTCACTGTGTGAATAGATTAGAATGAATGTGACCTCCATCATGTGAAGATTGTGACTTGTTGTAGCGTGGGTTTCATTGGTATCTACCCTAGACTGCTGCGGGCTGCATTGGAGCTGTGAGCTTTCTATATGCATTGAACTGACTGAGAATTGTGCGTGGAGTCTTTCTGGAATTGTTTGCATATATTTTCATATTTATGATGAGGCTGTTGTATGAGCCTGCTCTTGTATTGTGAGCGTGACTGCGTTGACAAGCCCTCCAAGTGACTGCTACGACCTCCATGTGACTGAATGTGGAGCTTCGATTGAAATGAGAAGCTCGTGCCTGTAGAATGTGTAAAGACAAGCCTGCGTTGTATACTGAAGACCAGCGTTGGAGGGGTCGTGGAGGCTACCTGCGTTGTATGTTGCGTGGAGACTGCGTTGATATATAGTGAGACTGATATATCATACTGAAATATAGTGTGACTGTGATATATAGTGTGACTAATACATCATATATATATCTGCGTTGAGATTGGAGACTGCGCACTATTGTTGATGGAATGTGAAGCCGTGAAGACCAGTTAATGATTTTGGTTACTATGTCTGCATTACAATGAAGCTGCTCGTATTTTGCCATTGAAGCCGCCTTGCTATTCTGGAGATTTCCTTGAAGTTGGAAGGCGGTGTGAAGGACTCAGTGCATAGAGATAATTTGCTTGGTGATAATGCAAAAATTCCCTAGTTTTATGCGTGAAGCTTTGCATGAGGAGTGAAGCTATGCACTGAGCTTTTGACAACAGCGTGGAGGCAGAATATTTCTTGCCATATTAAATATTTCTTGAATATTTCTTGGTGATAATTTGTTTGCAAAATACCTAACAAGTGGTATATGTAAACCCTATTTCTGCATAACCGCTTCATCTTTTCTGTTTTAAAAATGATCTCATTCTGATATATGTAAAGAGTCTGCGAGTTCCATATCACAATAATATTGTGTGCATTGTGGGCTGCACATTCTAAATGTGAGCGACAGTCTATGGGTGAACTCGTGATATTATGTATTGAAGACTTATTGGTTGGAGAAATGATGTATGCTGGAGAGTGCTGCGATTTTGTTGTGTATTTGCTGCTGCTGTGACCGAGTTGAAGATTGACATTAACAATTGCATGAAGCTAGTTCATGCCCTCATTTTGCTAGTGATTGATATATAGTGCTTGCTGCGTTGAAGACTACTGAAGACTGTGTTTTATGCTGAATAATATCATATATTGCTAGTGACTGATATATTTTGTATTAAAGAAGCCTATGTATGACTGATATATTTTGATATATTTTGTATTGACTGATACATATGCTATAAACTTGCATTGTATTCACCTTGGCAGATACTGTAGACCTGCAAGGTTATTATTTCTCTTTATAAATTACACTAACAGTTGTAAAAATGCAATCTATAGCATCTATTGTTGGTGATGTCCTCACTAGCAAGGAAACATATCCAAAATGGTCTAGAAAGATCAAGAAATCAAGCGAGCCTATCGAAGAATCCCTTGAATTTGTTCAGAAAACAAAGAATCGGTCCAAAGACCCTTCCAAGGGAGATTGCAGCAAGAGAGGACGAGGAAGAAGAAACTTCAGAGGCAGAGGGGGCAGAAACAAAAGATCAGATTTGCAGTGCAAGCATTATGGAAATACTGGGCACACATCAGATCAGTGTTGGGCTTCATGGGACTCCATCAAAGACAAACAGAACCAGAAGAAAGATGACCAAGATGCTAGTAAATCTTCTGATTCTTGTATTGTTGCACATTGTAATCTTGGAATTAATGAAATGACTTCTCTTTCATCTTACAAAGATTGTTGGCTGCTTGATACTGGTGCAACATCACACATGACATTTAGAAAAGACTGTTTTGAAGAACTTAATGAAACAATAGATGGCATAGTCTTTGCAGATAAGTCAAGTCTTAAACCAAAGGGAATGGGCACCATTCGACTGAAGATGCCTGGATTCCCTGATTTCTTGTTAAAGAATGTTCTCTATCTTCCAGAGTTGCAGAGAAGCCTGCTTTCCTTGGTGGAGATTCGACAGCAAGGCCATTCCATCCACATGTTTGATGGAATCGTAGAAATAAGAAAGTCCTCTGACAATCGAGTCATCATGACTGGATACGAATATGGGAAGCTGCTGAAGCTAAAGGGTTCATCTGCAAGAGTTCAGAACTATGCCTACCTCTCTCAGCATGGAGAAGGTAATATGTCATCTAGCTCATTGTGGCATGCAAGATTTGGTCATCTAAATTATAACAGTCTTCGTTTGTTGAGAAATAATGGTGTATTTGGATTTCCCACCATTCCCAAAGAGAAGAAAAAATGTGATGCATGTATATTAGGGAAACATAGTAAGCTGCCATTCCATGAATCTAATTTCAGAGCAAGTAGGAAATTAGAATTAGTACATTCTGATTTATGCGTC
>LPNX011026895.1:0-82125 GCA_001517045.1 Pseudotsuga menziesii | reverse complement strand
ACCAACTCCCCCGCATGAAGAAGTTCCTGCTACTTCACTTGAACAAGAGGTTCAACTGGATGATGTGATTGAGAGAATTGAAAGACTTTCAATCAATGATGAAGTACGACCAGCTGATCAACCAGGACCATCACTGAAGATTCCTAAATGGGCCACAAAGACACTTCAAAGTGTCCATCCAGATGAAGTTGGAAAGACGGGAACGAGAAGTTTGAAAAGACATGAAGATGGAGGAGGAGCAGATAATTCAGGTGATGACATGGATGTATCATTTGATTGTGAATTTAATTTATCTGCTAACTTTGAACCAACTTCCTTTGAAGAAGCTTCTACTCGGGCTGAGTGGAAAGAAGTTATGCAAAATGAGTATGATGCACTCATAAATAATGGAACTTGGAAGCTGGTTGACCCTCCAGTTGGAACCAAACCAATTGGTTACAAGTGGGTGTACAAGAACAAATACAGATCAGATGGCTCACTTGACAAGCACAAAGCGAGGCTTGTAGCAAAAGGCTATGCACAGAAGGAAGGAATTGACTATGAAGAAACGTTTTCTCCTACAGCAAAATGGGCTACCATCCGAACCTTACTCTCTTTAGCTGCTCAGAAAGGGTGGAAAGTTCATCAAATGGATGTGAAGACTGCTTTCTTGAATGGAGACTTGAAAGAGAATGTCTTCATGTCTCAGCCAGAAGGCTTTGTTGTGAAAGGAAAAGAACAAAAGGTATGCAAGCTTGTCAAATCCTTGTATGGCCTAAAACAAATGCCTCGTGCATGGTATGAAAAGTTAACCGAGCATCTTTTGAAGTTAAATTTTGAACATTTTGATCTTGATGATGCAACACTGTTTATAAGGAAAGTAGGAAGATCAGTTGTGTATCTTGTGGTGTACGTCGATGATCTTTTGATGACAGGGAACAATGAGAGCTATATAGCATCCATAAAGAAAGATTTAAAAAAGATCTTTGAAATGACAGATATGGGACATCTCCACTATTACTTAGGAATTGAAGTCACTCAACATACTAAGTACATATTCCTATCTCAGAAAAAATATGTTGGAGAACTACTAAACAAATTTTGCATGACAGAATGCAACCCTATATCTACTCCAATGGAACAGAAAATGAAGCTCACATCAAGTGAAGGAAAAGAATTTGAGGATGTGACCAAGTATCGACAACTTGTAGGAAGCCTTATCGATCTTACAACAACTAGACCAGATATTTCTTATGTTGTTGGCATACTTTCAAGGTTCATGCATAAACCTTGTGAAGGACACTGGTTAGCTGCAAAAAGAGTTATAAGATACTTGAAGGGGACTCAAGACGTTGGACTCAAGTACTCTAAAGTGGATGACTTCAAACTTATCGGGTACTCAGACTCAGATTTTGATGGAGATAAGGAGACAGGAGTATCAACTTCTGGATACACTATGAGTCTTGGATCAGCAGCTGTCTCATGGAGATCACGCAAACAGTCAGTTCCAGCAGATTCAACAACAGAAGAAGAATATGTGGTTGCAGCTGAAGCAACGAAAGAAATAGTATGGCTCAGGAAGATACTTGAAGATTTGCAAGAAAAACAAGAGGACTCCACACCATTGTTGATCGAAAATACTTCTGCAATCAAGCTGGCTAAGAATCCTAGATTCCATGATCGAACCAAACACATCAACACAAAATATCATTTGATTCGACATCATGTAGAGGCCAAGACAGTCCATCTTCGACATTGTTCCACAAATGATAAAATTGCAGACATCTTCACCAAAGCGCTTGGACGAGAAAAGTTTGAAAGATTCAGAAACATGCTCGGACTTACGAACACCCCTTCGGATTAAGAGGGGGATTGTTAGAAAACTGAATAGTTAGGAAGCCGAAAAGGCTAGGCGGAAGGTGAAACACAACCGTCCTATGAAATGTATAAATAAATGCTTTTGGCTATGTAATGATTGAATCGGGAGTTATTACCTAACACTATATTTATAATTTATTTAACTTGTTTTTTTAGTTGAATCAACTTCATTTTGTTAAAAAAAAATTAAAAAATTATTATGCAAAAAAAACGAATAATAAAGTTTTATATTGTTGAATAATTAAATCTGGCAAATTTTTCGTAAATGTAAATTAAAAAAAATATCGAAGTCCCACAGTCCATACTTGGGAAAGTAGAAGAATAATATTCGAAAAACGGAAATCGGAATGAAAAACATTTGAACTAAAAACATATCGAAGTTGTGCATTCATCATGTCGTTCTTAGGAAAGTGGATGAAAATAAATTTGCGAAGAAAAACATTAAAGCTCGAATTTTTGTGTGAGGAAATCGGAAGTCAGAAAACACAAAATGTTAAATACGAACATGTAAATTCTGTTTTCCGCTTTCCTCTTTCCTATTTATTCAAAGCAAAAAGCGGAAGTAGTCAAGAAAGAAATTAAAAATATGGAATCCGCATAGGCGGAAGGGAGAAGCCAGGAATAGATTTCCCCTATGAGTTGAAAAAACGGATTCCCGCATTCTGCAGTGCAAAAAGAGGAATGTGAAATCGCCACCCAAGTTCTATTTACATAAAGAATTTTTATTATACTATCTTATTATTGTATTTAAAGTTTATTTAACTTGTTTTTTTAGTTGAATCAACTTCGTTTTGTTAAAAAAAATTTAAATAATTTTTTATGCAAAAAAAAGGAATAATAAAGTTTTATATTGTTGAACATTTAAATCTACCAAATTTTCCTAAATGTAATTTAAAAAATGTATCGAAGTCCCACATTCTGTACTTTCGAAAGCAAAAAGTGGAAAGCAGAAGAAGATTATTTTGCGAAGAAAAATGCCAAAGTTTCTATCTCCGCGTTCCACATTGCAGAAACCGTAAGTCAAAAAAATGAAAAAATAAAAAAGGGACAAAAAATTCTCCACCTTCTGCAATCCGGACAGCGGAAAGCGAAATGCGGAAAACGGAAACTCCCACTGTTATAGTGGCCTTGCATCTTTAGGCTGAGTTCCTTACCTAAAAAAAGTGCATCATAAAAACTAATACCTATCATTTTATTGACATGGCATGAGTATTACACCATTATGAAGCCACATAACCAATACAAGTCAAAGTCCTTTTTCAACACAGCAGTAGTCAAAGTCAATTAAAACAGAACAAGGATGTTTTACCGTCTCATAAGCAACATTTTCATTTAGCCAAAAAAATAATACCTATAATTTTTTTGACAGAGCGTGACATAACCAATACAAGTCACAATCTTTTTGCAACATAGCAAGAGTCACATTCAATTAAAACAGAGCAATGAGGTTTCACCATCTCATAAGTAGACTGAATGAATAATCAAAACAATTAAGAAGACCTAAATAATACCTGCAAATTTAACAAGGTGCAAAAACTTATGTTGGAAACTCTCTACTGTAAATGAAACACAACAAAATCAATATAAGCAAAGCAAAGGAAAACAGTAAGAAATGGTTACCTAAAGGGCTGTTTATATGTGCAAAGCAAAGGCGGTGCAGCAGCAAATGCGGTAAATCGAGTATTGTAAGAAGATCTTGGAGATCGTCATAAGGTGAGCAAAAATGAAGATATAGGCCCATGTCTGAATCAAATGACAAACTTTCTTGCATTAATGGAGCAACAATGCATTGATGAAGCATTAATGTGGATGAAGGGACATGGAAAAAGTGTATTCCATCGACTGAAGCAGTAGTGAAATGAAACCACGACCAAATTGACCCCACAAACTGAGAGCCTAAAGGAAGAAAAACCCTCGAGAAAATCTTAGCCTAAACCCTAATAAACTACTGGACTAAAACTTTCAAAAAATCTTGGCAAGGGATATTCCGAATTGAGAGAAATGAAATGCAATGAAGGACAATGAAACCCTGTAAAAAAATATTTTCTAGGACCGGTCATTTAGGACAACAGATAGAAGTGTAGTGAAAACACGCAAGCCACCTGCCGCAAAAACATGGTAAACACCAACTAGGAAGAAGGATCTGCAACTGAGAATCAATCCATGAATTCCATCAATCCATTCACACGCAGCACCAGTTGTAACACAAAGGACACCTGTGGTCTGCGCGACAAAAGTTCCAGAATCAATATTGCAGAATCAGGGACCCAACTGAAGTGCACTAAAAAGAACAAAAATTGATCAGCATACATGCATGAAAAAAAAGGTAAGGACAATCAATCAATCATGCGCAACAACAGCTGTAACAGGCGGCCATTTGGTCTGCATGGGAATGATTTCCTTTGAGTGGACATGTTTGATAGGGAAACTGAGACACAACACCTGTCTAGTCTCCATTCGCTAAGATGACGCAACATGTGTCGAAATGTTAATGGCTAGGGAGAAGATGAATATTTTGAGACTGCGTCTCCATTGTGTAAACGCTTATGATGTAATTAGTAATTTTTTTACTATTATTTTAAAATATTTTAAATTTATAATTTTCAAAATGTTGAATATAAATCTATATTTTTTTTTCTAAAGAATATCAAAAATGTAATTTTATCTTAAATTATGGATTTCTATTAATTTTTGAAATTGATATTCTTTAAAAAAAATTAAATCATGAATTTCTATTAATTTTTTAATTTAAAAAGTACTTTTATATTTTCATAATTTAAAATCAAATCTGATATACTTGATTAATATTTCCATTTGAAAGGAAAAGAACAAACAAAAACAGAACATAAGGAATATACAGTAGTGAAATTAATAAAGGTCCCCCCACCCAATGGGCAAGGACGTGTGAGCACTCTCTATCCTTGATAAATCCAAAAATATATAACTACACTTCTTATAAATTAAAATCCAAATTTATACACTTATGTATTATTATTATTTTCCTTAAAAAAATTTAAAAAAAAGGATGATCACATTTTAATAATACTTTTGTTTGAGTTAAAAAAAAACAAAAATATATAGGTACACTTTTCAATAAACTAAAATCAAAATGTGTCAACAAATATATAATATTTTATTATGAAAAAAATATTTATAAAAACTATAAATATGAATTAATATGATATTTTAATTAAATAGTTAATAGTTAAAATACACACACATATATATATATATATAAATATATGGGTTGTTTAGATAAATGCCTCCGTCGGTTTAAGGTTCATGATTGTCTCGCGTCTAGGGTTTGAATTTTCTCCAATCCTCCGTGTATTCTCAGAGGATTGAAAAAAATTGGGTGGCATTTTTGCTTGCCCGACACATTTCAAAATTAAACTGTCAACATAAATGCTCCGGGTTGATAGAAATATTTATATAAACTATAAATTTAATGTTTAAATTTAACAAATCTGAATTAAAATTTTATAAAAAAATTAATGTGTTGTATCGGGTCTAGGGTTGATTAATTGTCTCTATAGTTCATATAGGTTCTGTTTACTTGGTGTCTTATGGATTTTTTTCAACCCTCCGTGAATTCTTGGAGGATTGAAAAAATTTGGGCAGCATTTCTGCTTGCTGAGCACACATTTAAAAATTAAATCGGCAACAAAAATGCTACCGGTTGACAAAATATATATAAAACAAAAAAATTATATTTTAAATAAATAAAAAATTTCAATTATAATTTATAAAAACCCGACATCATTTATGCTTTCCTACACACATTTCAAACATATTAAACAAAAAAAAATAAATCTAAAAACATGTATAACAATGAATTTTTTTCATTTTAACCTAAAATTTTAAAACTTAAAAAAAAGTAGAATTCCATTTAAATTTCAAAAACAAGGTTTGGGTGTTACCTCTTTGCTCCAATATCGTGGTGAAAGGAGGGTGTGGTTATGGCTTGCGCTGTAGCTCGGTCGAGGTCTGTGGGTTGCGTTGCAACTCGATCAAGGTACCTGTGCTATGTAGAGAAAATGTAAAAATTAGGTCACGGCTACCCGCAGCCTTTTTTATAATTTATTTTTATAGCGACCTCGATCGAGGTTTTATTAAACCCTCGATTGAGGTTTTGATAAACCCTTAATCGAGGTTTCAACAACTCGATTGAGGGTTTAGCAATAGATCGATCAAGGGTTTAATAAAACCTCGGTCGAGCGTTTGTTAAATCCTTGATCGAGGTTTTAAGACCTCGATCGAGGTACATTTTTTTGTTTTTTCCGAAATTTCCTTACCAAAAATTGTACCCACCTCCATAGATGCACCCCTAATTACGTGTCATCACTGCTAGATGTTTGTTTGGAACCTCCTGAACACATGAACCTCCTGAACATGCAACCGCGACAACATAAAACTTCTTCAACAATTGTGGCAGACTTTGATTGGAAGAAAAAAAGAACACGTGGTGAAAGTTGATTGGTTGTAGGGACGAGGAAGGTGAACAGTGATTACAAAAAAAACCTCATAGAAAAACACCTACGACGTAAATACAGAACACTTAATTTAAGTGGATCTTAATTATCTTATCATTATTACTAATTAGTTAAATGTTTATTAAAAATAATAATAATGATTATATTTTAAAAATAAATAAATATATTATAACAATGAATGATGATAGTTATAATTAATTATTATGGATAGTAATCGCATCACATAAAATAACTTTGTAGTTATTCTTAAGAGAGTAGAGTTTCACTCTTTGCCTTATGCATTTGATTTTGATTGATTAATTTGTCATTTTTATCCTTTTTTGAGATTAAGAAGATGATAAATCTTAAAATATTTTAAAGATTATCCATGTATTGTTTCACTTTAAAACTTATGAAAATTTGTTATATTAAGAAAACAAAAAGATCATGTTTATAGATATTTATAAGTTACTAATAAAAGAGACAAATTCAAATAATTTTTAAATTGAAATTATTTTTAAAATATACTAAAAAGATTAGAAAAAACTTACATACTTTTGTTATTTATTATGAATCAAAATGTACAAAAATTATGGGTTCAACTTAACTTGTTGAAAAACTAATCTCACGTGTGTTGCAGAGCCTAGTCCTTCCTCTTCGCGGACGGAGGAGGAGGACCCTTATGTGCTGCCGACATGGGTAGTGCAGTCTTCTCACGCCCACGACTTCCTTGATACGATTTTCCCTTCAGATGAAGCGATTATTGAGGCTATGTCGGGAGTTGAGCCACCATGGGAGGAACTCCATCATAGATCTTACTTTCTTCCCGAGCTTGACCGCTTGGAACGTGGGGATTTTAGGGCGGTTCTTAGTGAGAGAGTTGGTAGTCCTATGGTTCCATTAAGCTCTCCTGGTCCGATGGCTGATGGAAACATGACAAACATATCTTCAACGATTCCTATCAATATCTCTCGTGATCCTGGCACGATAGAGAATATCTATATTGGGCGGAATGTTCCCATGCTGAGATTCTAGAATACACTGAGCTATTTAAGGAATTCCGTGATATTTTTGCTTGGTCCTACGACGAAATGCCAGGTATTGACCCTCGTATTGTCGAGCACAAGATTAAGACTTATCCCAACGCTAAGCCTGTTCGACAACGCTTACGTGCGGTGAATCCTAGGAAAGCACCCGCGATTAAGGCAGAGATAGAGAAGCTGTTAAAAGCCGGTTTTATCTATCCCGTTCCCTTGACGGAGTGGGTCTCAAACCCCGTTCTGGTGGATAAGAAGCAGGGAGCAATCCGCATATGTACTGATTTCTGTGATTTGAATCGTGCATGTCCTAAGGACAATTTCCCCACACCATTTATTGATCAGATTTTGGATGAGTGTGCAAGTAGCGAGGTTTTCTCCTTTATGGACGGCTTTTCCAGATATAATCAGATACAAATTAAACCTGAGGACCAACATAAGACTGCATTTATTTGTCCTCGGGGAACTTTTGCATATCGAAAAATGCCTTTCGGCCTTAAAAACGCTGGAGCTACATTTCAGCAGGCAATGACCTTGATCTTCCACGATCTCAAGTCCATTATCGAAGTATTTTTGGATGACCTTGCTGCTCATTCTCGTATGAGAATGTGTCATCCCTATCACTTGAGATTGGTATTCGAAAGATGCCGACACTATTTGGTTAGATTAGATCCTCGTAAGTGCATCTTTTGTGTGAAGTCGGGTCGTTTGTTAGGATTCATCGTTTCTAAAGAGGGTATAAGAGTCGACCCTTTGAAGGTTGAGGCAATACTTCAGTTGTCTCCCCCAAAGAATATTCGTCATCTTTAATGTTTTCAAGGCATGGAAAACTTCTTACGGAGATTTGTTGTCAACGTTGCCAATTTGACTAGAGGCTTCATGCGTCTATTGAAGAAGGACACCACCTTTTGTTGGGATGAGCGAGCCCAGGAGTCCTTTGATGCACTCAAGTGAGCCCTAGCATCAGCCCCGGTGATTAGTCCCCCGGACTATAGCCGTAATTTTCTACTTTATGTGGCCGCATCCATGGAGACGATCAGTATGGTTTTGGTTCAAGAGGATGAAGAGCTCCAAGAACATGTCATATACTATCTGAGCCAGAACCTTATTGAAACAGAGATTCGTTATTCTCATGTCGAGAAGCTTGCTTTAGCTACCATACATGCGGTTCAGCGGTTGAGACATTATATTCTCCTTCGCCAGACCTTGGTTGTAGCCCATGTCAATCCGTTTCAATTCATCCTCACTCGAAGGATGATTGGGGGAAAATATAATAAATGGATTGTCATTCTGCAAGAGTTTGATCTCAAATTTGTTTCAGCAAAATCGAAGAAGTCTTTAATTTTTGCAGATCTTATATCGGATTTCCTGAGCTAGGCCAAGGAGTTGGTTTGTGAAGATACGTTTGTCGATGAACACATCTTCTTAATCTCAACTTTAGACCCATGGTATGGGGATATCATAATATATTTACAAACATTGAAGATCCCTACTCACCTCTCACAAGATGAACGACGACGATTATGTCACATCTCTAAGAACTACCTCATAGTGGATAACACTTTGTACCGCTGTGGGGTTGATTCCATTTTACGACGTTGTTTAACTCATGAAGAGGCTGAGATAGTGCTGAATGATTGCCACAGAGGGGCGTGTGGTGGTCATTTATCTGGGCTTTCTACAGCTCAAAAGATCTTAAGAGCGGGTTATTTCTGGCCGTCGATATTTAAGGATTGTATAGATGCGGTCAAGAGGTGCCACCCTTGCCAGGTGTTCGCACGTAATATGCGCTCAAAACCTGCCCCGTTACATTCCATTATCACCGCTGGTCCCTTCACTAAGTGGGGGCTCGATTTTATGGATTGCAACCCAGCTTCGGCTGGGGGGCACCATCATATCATAGTGGTTGTTGATTACTTCATGAAATGGGTTGAGGCTATGCCTATAGTTAAATCCGACGGTGAGACAGCCACTCACTTCGTATTCAACCAAATTATTTCTCGGTTCAGAATTTCGAAAGAGCTTGTCACTGACCATGGCTTGCACTTTCAGAACCGTATGATGGAAGAGTTGGCATCAAAGTTAGGGTACAAGAAATAGCATTCCTCCTCTTACTACCCTCAAGTGAATGGACAGGTAGAAGCAGTGAATAAATCACTCAAATTCATTCTCCAATGAACCATCGCACAAAGCAAGAATAATTGGCACATCATGTTATATCCTACTTTGTGGGCATATAGAACCGCTGTTAAGATGGCCATAGCTTTTTCTCCATATCAACTTGTACATGGAGTGGAGTCGATATTGTTGGTTGAATGTGAGATTCCTTCTTTGAAGCTAGTTGTAGAACTCTTACCAGACACTTCACCATTGAAGGAGCATTGGGTCCACCTTGAGCAACTTGATGAGCAGCGTCGGGATGCCTTGGTGGCTCTAGAAGAAAATAAACGTCGCGTAAAGCCTGTCCAGTACAATAATTCTGTCCATCCAAGGAGGTTTAGTGAGGGATACTTGGTCCTTTTGTGGGATCAACCGAAAGAACCCTTGGGGGCAGGAAATTTTAATCCCATGTGGCGTGGTCCTTACGTGGTCAAACGTGTGTTAGAGAAGGGTGCTTATGAGTTAGTGGATTATGAGGGAACGGCCTTGGTGGAGCCTAGAAATGGGATCTATCTCAAGAAGTACTATGCATGATTTTCAGTCAAGGCTGCTTATTGTATATTAGTGTACAGTTTTGCATAGTTAGGTCTTTTTCTTATAGTGATTGGGTTTGTGATTAGTTTCAATTTATTTTGGCAAATGTCAATGGAATCTTCCACCTACATAGGATTCATGGATGGTGCGAGCCGTTACACTCAACACTCAGCCTCTACTACTTGGGTGATTTATACTCCTATGGGTCAAGTACTATATTCAGGAGGCGTATGTCTGCGGCCATCTTCCAACAATGTTGCTGAATATAGTGCCATTATTGAGCTTCTATGGGATGCCATTTCACATGGCGTTCTCTCTCTTGAGGTACGTCTTGATTCGGAGTTAGTAGTGTCACAGCTTAATGGTTTGTATCATGTTAGAGATCCGATGTTATTAAGAAGATTCTTACGTGTGAGATTATTAGAATGGAAATTTGACAATATAACATACATACACATTCCAAGAATTAATAATCAAGTTGCTGACTCATATGCTAACTACGTGTTAGATTGGCATTTGTTTCATACACAATAAATTAATCACAAACACAATTTTTACACATGTAAATAAATAAACTGATCACCATAAAACTTTTTATATAACATCCAAAATGTGGTAATACATAGTTTCACGATACAAAATTGGGGCTCTCGAGCCACCAACATATAATACACGGTAGTACAAAATGTATACACTCCCAGGTTTCTAATCCTGTGGAGGAGGAGGAGGGTTGTGATCATGGAAGGTCACTATGGCTCTAGCTAGCCGTCGGAATAATCGCACCCATGCTCATGGTACACCCACCACCTGGCGCTGCATAGCCTCAGGAAAGTCCTCAACTTGCTCCATGGGAACTCTGTGTGTCAGTCTCACAAAATTGGTATGAATGCTCTGGAGTGTCTGCTCCGCATCCACACCTGTGATATCATCTCCTCTTCCCCTCCGTCTGTGACAAGGGAAGCCTTCTGGTCATGGTGGTCCCACATCTGCATGCAAATGGTAGATGTCACTATGTATTTTCACGCAAAAACATGTCTTTTGATTCCATATAATCAAAAAACATAAAAAATTAAATAACTCAAAAATTTTAAAAAGAAAGGGTCGATATTTGTTACCTTTATCGCCATATGCCGATCTTGGTGGTAGCGGCATGTTTGGGTCCCCCCAAAAATCTATCCCCGCATAGGGGTATCCATCGATGGCAACTATCTGTCATCGCCACCATGGAAAGAAGTCAGCTGGATAGGGGTTGGCCACCCTACCTCCCCCCAGTCTGCGCATAGCATCTTCCCAATGCCGCTGGGATGGATCTTGAACCCCGTGAAGAGGAACGTCCACTCTGGGGCTCAATCCTGGAACACGCTCAAAGAAAAACATGCTCAATATACTGTTGAACCCAAAGTTCTGCACTCTGCCTGCCTTACACTCACTGAGCTGATGTTTCATGTTTCTCAGTAGTGTAGTGCTCCAGTCCTAAATCGTGGGTCTCATGCACTCCACTGCATAGAACATCAAAGGCCACGAGGCCATGTGGAGTGATGCCAAGCCTGTTATCCTGCCCAATGTCAATACTATGGCCTTTAGGCCCAGCACCTGTATAGCGTTGGTAGGGACTTGACTCCCCACCTTCTCTGTGTCTAGATAGCAGTACACCGCAATGTACTCATTGATAGTCAGGCCACCTCCTGGCCCACCATGAGAACGAAGGTTCACCACTTCCCCTCATCAAGAAAGCCTTGTAATGAAGTATATGTCCTCCACCTCTATAATGAGGGACATCCCATCTATCTGGAAGGACTCAGAGTCTGGATCCCAGTAATCCACCAACATCTGTAATAGTCTTGGTTTGGCTCTCAAGCCACCAAGACACCAAAACTTATAGAGTCCACATGCACGTAGAGCTTGTTGAGCCATTAGATCGGCCCTTACTGCCTCCTCTACCTCACCATTTTCACGCTCTCTCCACTCTAGGACCATCCTGCACAAGAAATTGCAAATTTGCCCATTAGATTATTGAAAAAACCTTATGCGTGACCTCATACGCGACTGTTTTCAAAACAGCCGCGTATGTACACGAGTATGGGGGCATTTTCTACGTATATCCAGCCCTATACACGGAAAAACCCTTGATTTCCGCATGGGCCACAGCGCCCATTTTAGTTTGGCCTAGAAAACTGAATTGACCATGGAATTTGATAAAAAATTGCATCAAAATGAAAGAGAAGAGCATGGGTAAGTACCTGGAAGAAACAGTAGTGGATTCCGCCGGCTGGATCTCCTAGAATTCATTGTTGTAAATCTGAGCTCAAATAAGAGGAAGATCGATTTTGGAGTTGCACTTGGGAGCTCCGAGGGTGGGCAGGAGAATTGAGAGACCCTCCTATGTACACTAGCCATGATGTGGCATTTTGGCACGAGTTGCCATATTTTGCATATGGCACGAGTTGCCATATTTTGTATATGATTGGAAATTTTTGTATATTAATATATCATTTTGTACTTCTTTATATTACTTTGCATTTTATGACAGATTTGCATACATTATGTCGAATGCAGTAGTATTTTACAGTTGATGCACTTGCAATACTTATTTTTGACGAAGCAATAAACTCTGTATGTTCACAATAAAATGCATAAAAATTTAACATTGTAGGTTAGTTAACAAAAAAATACACAAATGCATAAACGTGTACAATAACAATGATAATTGAACTCTAACTCCTATAGAACCCTAACTCGTATTGAAACAACATACTAACACCTACAGTCTTATTCATTGTCCAAATTGCAATAGAAAGCACTTGTTTTCCTTTGGTATTTACGTAGTAATTCTAACCTTTGGCCTTCTACTCCATTTTCTATCCTTGACTAACCCTAGGACTGTCTATCAAACTAGACTATAATACTACCTCTTAGGCAGCCATAAGACACACCTAAACCATTCTATTCTAGCCTAACCCTTGCTAAAACCTTTGCCCTAGACTCCTACCTTTCCCTCTCTCTAAAGCAAGGCTTATTCCTTTCATTTCCACACTACTTAGACCCCCACGACTCTCCCTATATCTCTGACTGTAATATCCATTTTGGACAGCCCTAGAACACCACTAACTCATCCTAAGATTCCCTAACTTATTCATTGTAATATCCTATGTAGGGAAGCCCTAATAGCCTTCTTACCCACCTATCATATCCTAAGGTCACTTCCTTGCCTTCCTATCTTACCCACTCACTAACACCTCACCTCAAATTTGTCCATAACCCAATTTAAAGTGGCACAAAGACACCCTAAAGGGACTGTATATAAACAATTATTCCCATCCATACTTAAACAAATTTGACACTGGTATATAAACATCCATAACTTGGCAAAATACTAGAAAAGTCCTTGAATTGTTTACAAGTCATTGTGTCATCAAAATCCAAGTGAATATACTTCTTATCATTCCTACTTGAATGGAAATTACATCTTGGACTGTCATAAGACGTTTTACTTGACTGGAAATTAAATCTTGGACTATCATAAGACATTTTACTTGACTGGAAATTTGATTTGGTTTAACAGTCCCATTGGCTTGGAAACTTGTCACTTATAAAATTGTTGATCACTGATGTTTACTTAAAATATTGTACCTTTTTCTTGACAAGCTAAAAAGTGAAATATAGGATTGTCATAATGATTAATGATTGCCTGGAAATACTTTTATGTCTGTTGCAAAAGAGGTTGACTTTGTACGATATGATGATAACGTCCCATCAACACCACTAACATGCTTCAACCACACGAATAATTGAAATGAAAACATCCCATAATGTTAACGTCCCATAAAAACACCACTAGCATGCTTCATCTTGATGGCCTACACAAGTGCATGATGACCTATCCAAAGGTCTGCACTTAGGATATCTAACGAAATAAACAACATTAAAGTTAACTTAACAAATTCAACCCAAAATTATCTCAAATTAGCATGCATAACCAATGCTAGAATCTACCCAATCATAAAGATAATATAAGCTAAAATTCAAATCTCCACACTATAAATGTTTTCCTCGTTAGGGTTTATAAACCCTAATCATCTTTCATCATAGAAGCACATTGCATTTCAGGCGAGTCTAGCTAGAGTTAGCATTTCAGGAAAGTCTAGCATGTAACTATTCATCAATTACAATAGTGTCAACTAGGGTTTAGGATAACAAATAAATTCAATTCATAACCTAGGGTTTAATTCAATTGTAACAATTTGATAATTCCAGTATTGTTGATTCGCCTCCTAAATTCTCTAAAAATCATCCTAGCATTTGCACACATTGGTATTTGCATTTGTGAACATATGAAATAGTAAGTAGTTCATATTAATCCCAATAAAATTATTTCATGTATGTGCATAGCCTAAGTATAGGGCCTTTTGGTTTCTACTTAAATGATACTAACCAATCTAATGATATATACCTAAAGAGGTCATAAAACCCTAGTTCCATCTCATAACTTGTGAACCCTAGTTATAATATGCAATGTGTAGTTCATGAAACCCTAGTTGGTTTTCAATTTGTAAGTGTATCCTAGGGCTATATGGTCTTTTGGATTCTACTTGAATGATACTAACCAGTCTAATTTGATCTTCAAACCTAAAGAGTTCATAAAACCCTAGTTTGTAGTTCCATGTCTCAATATGTGAACCCTAGTTTTATTATGCGGGTTGTTGGATTATATTTTAGTACAAGAATAATATAATGCTGCAACATGTGCTTTCTTAGTGATCTCTAGACACATTGGGCCATGAAAACATGAGGGAGAGGGCCATTTTCAACCCAAGTTATAGCATGCAATTGTAGTTCATGAAACCCTAGTTGGTTTAGGATTTGTACATGTACATGTGTTTCTACTTCCATCTCATAACCTGTAAAGAGTTCATAGAATCTATAGCTCTTGGTTGTATCTTCTATAGGGTTGGAACCCTAATTCTACCTCCTTTTCCTTGACAACAAGAGCTATAGATTCTGCAAGACAACCATCAATTCGTCTAGTATTATATCTCTTTCTCCAAGGTTTACTTACATATATAAACCCTAGTGTCCTCATGCATATCCAAGTTTCATCATGTAATGCATTCCTCCTCTAGTTGTGTACCACATATTCTTGTTCCCAATGCTCCTCAGCATATGTGTCAGAGGTGGTTACCAATGCTTATCCTCAATATGTGTGCCGACGTGGTTACTATGCTCATTTGTTCTCCTCAACATGTGTGTGAAGGTGGTCACTATGGTCCAATATTTCACTTATCTTCATCCTAATATCACAAGGAAACCCAACAAAATAAACCCTAGTCCAAGTGTACGTTAACATCGTGAAGATACATTCCTTTAGGGAAATCTTTCCAAGCATATAACATATCTAGAACCTCTTATTACAACAAATTACAACATCAATAAATCTACTGAGAAAAAACCTAGTTTATGAAACCCATGCATAATGGAGTCACTGGGCCATGCAAACACAGTGGAGAGGGCCCACTAGAGGTAATGGCATGCCAAGAGACCAATGGAGTCAACGCCTCGTCGATCCGACCTCCGGTTGCCAAGTTATGTCGAGTTGCAAGTCACATGAAAATGTCGTGTAGGGACACTTGGTCACTCTCGATCCAGGAGCGAAAAAACAAATGGAGCAGCTAGACTACATGGCATTGGATCCAATAGGTGTGTATGGCCAATGCCGACATGGGAACACCACCAATACTGGCACGAAGAAGGTTTTTTCAGAGTTGACCCACCAATGCGAGAGTTGCATTGAAGGAAATTGAGCAAAACCCTAGTTTACGAAACCAATGGACAATGGAGTCACTGAGTTGTGAAAACACGGTGGAGAGGGCCCTCTACAGGTAATGGCATGCTGGAAGACCAATGAATTCAATGGATTGTCAATTCGACTTCCGATTTTCGAGTTATGTCAATTTGCAAGTCGCATGAAAATGTCGTTCAAGGACACTTGGTCACTCTCGGTCCGGGAGCGACAAAGAAAATGAAGCAGCAAGATTGCATGCCATTGGCTCCGATAGGTCTGTATGGCCAATTTCGACATGGGAACACCACCAAGACTGGCACAAAGAAGGGTTTTGCAAATTTGACCCACCAATGCAAGAGTTGCATTGAAGGAAACTGAGAAAAACCCTAGTTTACGAAACCGATGCACAATGGAGTCACTGGGTCGTGCAAACATAGTGGAGAGGGCCCTCTAGAGGTAATGGCATGCCAGGAGACCAAAAAATTTGATGGCTCATCGATCCGACCTCTTGTTTCTAAGTTATGTTGAGTTGCAAGTCGCATGAAAATGTCATTCAGGGACACTTGGTCACTCTCGGTCCGGGAGCGAAAAACCAAATGGAGCAGCAAGATTGCATGTCGTTGGCTCCAATAGGTGTGTATGGCCAATGCTTACATGGGAACACCACCAAGACTGGCATGGAGAAGGGTTTTGCAGAGTTGACCTACCAATGCGAGAGTTGCATTGAAGGAAACTGAGCAAAACCCTAGTTTACGAAACCGCTGCACAATGGAGTCACTGGGCTGTGAAAACATGGTGGAGAGGGACCTCTAGAGGTAATGGAATGCTAGGATACCAACGGAGTCGATGGATCGTCGATCCGATCTCCAGTTGTCGAGTTATGTCGAGCTGCAAGTTGCATGAAAATGTTGTTCCTGGGACACTTGGTCACTCTCAGTCCGGGATGACATGCTAATTGTTGGGCATGGTAAGAGAATTATTAAAAGGTTGAAGAAGGTCTTGGGAAGTCAATTTGCAATGAAGGATTTGGGTCCAACACAACAAATAATGGGCATGAACTATATTTCTCCAAAAAAGGATAGAAGAAATGTTACTTGGAAAGACATAATATGAGTTGTCCCAGAAGACTTAAGATGGGTGTATTTAGCTATGGTATATGATAGAAACTGTATCTATTAAACATGAACAACTCTTTGACCTTTCTCTATGTTATACCTTCTGCTTTCAAAGTCAATTATAATTATTGAATCAAATAGAAGAAGGATAAAAACTTACTAGAATAGAAATTAAAATTTAGAGATGAAAGCATAATGCACAAGTCAATTACTATTTAACAATATTAGAGCAATTATTTTTTGATTAGTAGGACTATGTAAAACAAATTGGAGAGAAAGTTGCAAAGATAGTGGTTTACCAGGCAGGACATGTAGAGAACAATATAAAGTGCGGAGTTAGCAAACCTGTGAAGGACTTGATGTTGGTTTCCTAACAATATTTTCTCCCTCCAATTTTGGAAAAACTTTAAACCTGAAAAGATGAAATACAAGCCTAATGGAAGACCACAAAAATAAGCATGTTTCAGTTAGCTACAATAATATCTCACTTTTGACCAACATTTTTATTACTCACATGCTTAAGCCTCTTGCACCACAGTAGAAGTTTTTTCCAATATTAAATGGAAACCCAAAAACCTACTATAGATTGATCTTGCATTGTTTATCATAGCAATGATGCTAGGCATATATTTTAAACTCATGTAGCAAAGGTAAGAGAAACATGGGTGAAATATTAAACTAGTGAAGGGTGTCTATTGAAGAGACATGCATTAAACATTTTCACTTGAAAGTTACATTCAAATAAGTCAATCTCTAATTAAAAAGAACAGAAGGAATTGAGAATGCAAATGATGAAAATTTGTATTCTTGCATAGATTTAGTGGCTAACAAGAAGTAGTGTGAAAGGGATGGAGAAAATAGTCAATTGTAGATAATTGTGTGCTTGTGTAAGCTAAAACGTCAAAATCTGGATGCTAGTTCCATGAGTGATTGAAATTGACAGCTACTATTAAAAGACAAGACGATCATGATAACTTACTTCGATTTCTATGCGAACTCTGCAAAATCCTTTCCCTTTCCATCTATATCGATGTCATGCCTGACTATGTAGCATGTATAAATACTTATTACCAAGTTGGTGCATAAAACAGATCATACTTGGTAATAAGTATTTATACATGCTATATATTCAGACATGACATCAATATAGATGGAAAGGGAAAGGCTTTTGCAGGGTTCACATAGAAAGCGGAGTAAGTTATCATGATAGTCTTGTCTTTTAATAGTAGTTGTTAATGTCAATCACTCATGGAACTGCCATCCAAGTGGAGTCTAAGCGCAATTACCCAATATCATTCAATAAAGCCAGATGGATCCTCTCTGTTGCTAATTTCGTCCATCAATATCTCGTGCTCTGAATGATGCAAGAAGTAATGTACCTTGGTTGAGTTCTTTGTTGACATTGTTTGTAGATGGATGTTTGTGTCAACAATCAAGTTTGTGAAGTGATAAACCACAGAACCTGGTCTGTAATCCACAAATACATGTCCACTAGTTCTTCTTGATTTCCCATCTAGTGTAATATATTCACCCTCAACCACCATCGAGCCAATAGGGAATTCATTGCCTTCATCATTAATCAATGATCCATTCAAGATTTGCTTACCTCGAATGCATCGTTCCAACCAATAATCCATGCCCCATTCATTGTCTTTTGAGGCAACAACTTCATATATGTGTCCTGGTTGTACAAGATATGAGATATGGTCGTAGTCTGTCGAAATCACTGACTGGCCCTCCTCTAATTGGGTTGTTTCACTGACTACATGTGGGTCTACTGCAAGTGACACGTGATCCCAATCATCAACCCAATCCATGCATTCACATTCATCCCATTCACCACTGCTACAAGGGCTGCAAAAGTAAGCAAGTTTCTGTGTCCATATTTCAAATAGGTGGTTGTTTGAGCTTTGAACCAAATGAAATCCACGTGTTCCTTGTATTGTGCCGTAACTATAGGGACGAGATCGATCTATTTCAACCACATGCCAAAATTTCTTGACTATCCTTCCTACCACTTTAGTTCGGTCTGACATTGTTGCAGAGCACCATTGAACTATGGATTCTACATCTTTGATATGGGGGTTTCTGGTAAACCTCATCTCCTCCCTTCGTAGTGCAGTCTTGAAGCATGCATCGGCCCCATCATACTCACCTTTGTCATGCCCGATCTCAAAGTAGTTCCATATATGTGGCACATTATAAGTCTTATGTAATATACTCATCCATTGGAAGACTCGGGAATTTTTGAACTGGCCCACACAACCATCTGACCATATCCAATGCTGATCCATCTATATATCTCCCTCCTTTAGCTGATCATATAAAATTTGAAAACAGTGTTACACATAATGTAGATCATGGCAACTGTCATCACTTATGTAAAAGTTTGTCTCCTTTTGTATTATCCTATTGTAAATGTTGCTCTCAAGGCCATGCCTATACGTAATATGTACCATGATGTTGACTTGGTGCCAATGGGTAGTATGGACTCTAAATTTCATTTTGTGGCTGAAGGGTGTAATTTTCTGCAAAATCCACAATTGACAATATTGTCCCAATGGGAAATTTGTCCCTGCATTTTCTGTACTGATCATCCTTCCATCACGCTACATGCACATGTTGAACATACTGCTCGGTTTTCTTGTAGAACTCCATAAAAAAATCACATACCCGTACCTGTTGCCATGAAAACAAGGGTCATATTAGAATGTGACCTTTAAAGAATGTATATGTAGAAATTGAACGTGTAAGAGGAAAAACATGCAATAATCATTTGCACCTGTGACTTCACCAATGCAATCTTTTTACTTTCCATTGCACTATCTGATTGATAGG
The DNA here is from genome assembly GCA_001517045.1 of Pseudotsuga menziesii. Classification (NCBI taxonomy): domain Eukaryota; kingdom Viridiplantae; phylum Streptophyta; class Pinopsida; order Pinales; family Pinaceae; genus Pseudotsuga; species Pseudotsuga menziesii. Next base: position 62,333 of record LPNX011026895.1, on the reverse strand, counting down.
TTACGTACTTGAAGCTCTGCATCTCCATGCTCATATTTCCAAATTGATGTTCATCACTTCCATGAATGCAACTATTCAAAAGAGAAAACCCACTGCACCTGGAACAATTCCCATATAGACATGATTTTCCATAGTATTTTTGTCCTTCATTCCTTAGACACATGATGCTGACAATAAAATCTCTCGATGCATTCGGTGGTATTACGGATTCATTGCAGCCCTGCTCAAGGTTAGTATGCAAATAAAAATATATATGTTTATACATGTCACAAAAATATTCATATTCTACATGGTATCTACAACAAAATGTGTTTCGATCAATGCATATACGAACGTACCATGGTTTACATTTCTCAAAGGACCTTTGGCCTAGGTTCAATTGTGTGTGCTTATTCTTGAATCTCTCATAGAGTTCAATCTGTGTTGTGTCAAGGAATTGTTTGGCATGGGGTTCACGTTCAATAGAACCTTTCCTCAGCTTTAGCACATCTCTTTGATTAGATGAAGGTCTAGTATGATCATGCCAGAACGTTTGTACTAATTCCTCGACAGCATCAATTAGCTTCATATCTCGACGAGGCAACTTGCCGACAAAAGCCCAACAATCTTTTCCACATGGAGTCTGCAGATTTTATCTTATAACAGAGTATTTCTGAACATTTTTTCTCTTTAATTTAAGTATCCGAGAAGTGTGTGAAAGGAGGCGACGTTGCCGTGTGGACTTTCTTACAACTGATTCTGATAACACACAACGAGCCACACAAAGATATTTAGTACAGGACATCTTCACAATCGTATTAAAAGCAAATTGGAGATTTGTAACAATATGATTGTTAGCCTCTGAACTTCTAGCCATCTTTATGCCCAAAATTATCCTAACAACAACTAAACAATTTGACTGCAACAAACATAGTAATAATTGACATTTACCTGCATCGCCTTTGGATTCAAAATATTCCTTCATTAATTTGTTACATTGCCAATCGATAGTGCATTTGGGAAACTTACCTTCAAGGCCTGACAGACAAATTTCATCCACATGAATACGTCTAGGAGTCCTTTTCTTGTAGTAGACAGTAGAGGTAGTGAAGGTGGACATGAGCTACGAATCCCAGGGCTTCTTTGTTGTGGTGATTCATTCACATGTCAGTCCATATTGGGAGTGTGCTCTACATGGTTGTGGTCTTCTTGGAGAGATTTGAAATTAATCAATGCTCCTAGGTCCAACACTTTATACTTTGCATCTCTCAATACACCTATGTCTTCAAGAGCTTCAACATGGCTCGTTGATGGATTGTTGGTTGGAGATTGTGTTGATGTTGGAACTTGAGTTGGGTCTGTTGGACGCAACCGCTTCACCCATGGTTCTGAAGTAGAGGTTTTTATGTCATCAACTCTGTTAGGATCGATCACAGTATCAGTGGAAATGTCTGGACCATGTCTCACTCTCTCCATTTCCAACCTGGCCTTTTCTCTTACCTCATTTTCCTTTTCAATGGGCATATTCCTTCTAGTTTTTCTTGCTCTGTTACGTGAGTTGCCCATATCCAAAAGTTTCTTTATCAAAACTATGAGGTCTACCCCTGCATAAGAAGCAACAAATAAGGAATTAGTTCCATTATACAAGATACATGACACGTTCCAACATAATTAACTAAATTATAGATATGTTAGTATGCTAATTATTGGCATTGATACATAAACATTGATTAAAGGTTTCTCTTTATGTTTGAACCAAATTTTCATTTATATACTCTATTTGAGTCAAGTAAAGATAGTCAAGTTTGTAGGTATTACAGCTATAGGATTCTGACTTCCTTTTTGTTCAAAAAGATTGGAAGTCAAAATAAGATGAGTGAAATGAGGAGGTTGCAAATCCCTAGAAAAGAGGAGAAATCATTGAGGTAGAGGCATCCCTGTCAAGCTCAAAGGAATGTTATGATAAATCTAGCATGAAGAGGAGAGCATGGACAAGTTGGTGAACTGTTCAATATGGACCCTCTCCCATGATTGCTTCCAAGGTTTTTATACAAATTGAAGAGTCTCAATAGAGAACCTCATCTATGCCATCCTTGTGGGAAATCAAAATACATTCATGTGCAAATGATTATTGGTCTACATTGCATACTTCATCTTGTATAGAGAATATGGACAACTTAGTGAACTATTCAATATGGACCCTCTCCCATGATTACTTCAAAGGTTTTTTTTATAAATTGAAGAGTCTCAAGAGATAACTTCATCTATGCCATCATTGTGTGAAATCAAAATATATTCATGTGCAAATGTAAATTAGTTAACATTTCATACTTCATCTTGTATGGAGAATATGAGACTTGTTTAGATGTGAAGTTGAGATTTATTCTTGTGAAATTAAATGTTTTCTATGAGAGAGATATTGTTGTAGGCATATCATAAAACATAAATCAATGAAATGATATGAAAGCTTGTGAATTAAAACAATTATTTACAATTCACCATACCTATTCAAAATGATCTCTTCTTGTAATGAAAACTTGTAGTGTGAATATTTCCACTAACTTCCAAAACCACTGAATATGTTTGTTAGATTCCAAGAGTGAGCTTCTATCTAAGAGATCAAAGAGTGGTGATGGATTGTGAGCCAAATTGCATAGTTCAAGAGCACAAAACGCGCGAACAACAAAAGAAAACCTGTGAAAATTGGTAGCAATCCTGGGAATCCAGATCTCTATTTTTTTTACCTACTAACAAGTGAGCGCATGTGTCTTTAAGTACACGCACACGTGCATTGACATGCATTGACATGCATGCAAAATCAAACGCATGTGCGCCGCTGCCTAACATTTATAGCATTTAGTCACTAACGTTTATTTCATTTAATGACTAACGTTCTTCAACAATGACTTCGTATTAATGATTATTTCGAGTATTTTTACAATATATTCTAAAACCTATCATCATCACCACTACAATATAGTCTAAACCTATCACCATCATCATCATCCTCATCCTCATCATCATCATCGTCAACATCATCATCACCATCATTGTTCATCATCATTGTCATCATCATCGTCACCATCATCATCATCATCATCATCCTCATCATCATCATCAAAGTCATCATCCTCATCATCATCATTGTCATTATCCTCATCATGATCATCACCAACATTGTTCATCATCGTCGTCGTCATCATCATCATCATCCTCATCCTCATCATCACCATCATTGTTCATCATCACCATCATTGTTTATCATCGTCATCATCATTATCATCATTCTCATCATCATCATCATAGTCATCATCCTCATCATCATCATTGTCATCCTCCTCCTCATCATCATCATCATTGTTCATCCTCATCATTCCATTGCAAAACCTTGAAAATAAAATAAAAGCAAAGTTTCAACTAAACATATCATCATCGTCATCATTGTTCCTCATTATCGTCGTCATCATCATCATCCTCGTCCTCATCATCATCATCATCATCATCACCATCATTGTTCATCATCATTATCATCGTAATCATCATCCTCATCATCCTCATAGTCATCATCATTGTCATAATCTTCATCATCATCAGCAGCAACATTGTTCATCATCACCATCATCATCACCATCACCACCATCATCATCATCCTCATCATCCTCATCCTCATCATCCTCATCATCACCATCATTGTTCATCATCATCGTCATCGTCGTCATCATCGTCCTCATCATCATCATCATAGTCATCATCCTCATCATCATCATTGTCATCCTCCTCCTCCTCATCATCATCATTGTTCATCCTCATCATTCCATTGCAAATGCTTGAAAATAAAATCAAAGAAAAGTTTCAACTAAGCCTATCATCATCGTCGTCATCATCATCATCCTCGTCCTCCTTGTCCTCGTCCTCCTCATCATCATCACCATCATTGTTCATCATCATTGTCATCGTCATCATCATCATCATCCTCAACATCATCATAGTCATCACAATTGTCATCATCCTCATCATCATCATCACCAACATCGTTCATCATCAACATCATCATCATCATCATCATCATCATCATCATCATCATCATCATCATCCTCATCATCATCATCACCATCATTGTTCATCATCATCATCGTCGTCATCATCCTCATCATCAACATCATCATCATCATAGTCATCATCCTCATCATCATCCTCATCATCATCATTGTCATCATCCTCCTCCTCATCATCATCATTCCATTGCAAATACTTGAAAATAAAATCAAAGCAAATTTCAACTAAACCTATCATCATCGTCATCATCATCTTTCTCATCATCATCATCATCATCATCATCACCATCATTGTTCATCATCATTGTCATCGTCATCATCATCATCATCCTCATCCTCATCATAGCCATCATCCTCATCATCATCATTGTCATCGTCCTCACCGTCATCATCACCAACATTGTTCATCATCGTCGTCATCATCATCATCCTCATCCTCATCCTCCTCCTCCTCCTCCTCCTCCTCATCATCCTCCTCCTCCTCCTCCTCGTCCTCATCATCGTCACCATCATCACCCTCATTGTTCATCATCGTCATCATCATCCTCATCATCATCCTCATCATAGTCATCATCCTCATCATCATCATAGTCATCATCCTCCTCCTCATCATCATCATTGTTTATCATCATCATTCCATTGCAAATGCTTGAAAATAAAATCAAAGCAAAGTTTTAACTAAACCTATCATCATCATCATCATCATCATCATTGTTCCTCATCATTGTCGTCATCATCCTCATCCTCATCCTCATCCTCATCATCACTATCACCATCATTGTTCATCATCATTGTCATCGTCATCATCATCATCGTCGTTATCATCCCCATCCTCCTCATCATCATAGTCATCATCATCATTGTCATCATCCTCATCATTATCATCATCCTCATCATTATCATCATCACCAACATTGTTCATCGTCGTCGTCATCATCATCCTCCTCCTCCTCATCATCATCACCATCATTGTTCATCGTCATCATCATCGTCGACATCATCATCATCATCATCATCATCATTGTCATCCTCCTCCTCCTCATCATCATCATTGTTCATCATCATCATCATTGTTCCAACTAAACCTATCATTGTCATCATCATTGTTCCTCATCGTGGTCGTCATCATCATCATCCTCGCCTCCTCCTCCTCCTCCTCATCATCACCATCATTGTTCATCATCATTGTCATCGTCATCATCATCCTCATCCTCATCATCATCATCATAGTCATCATCCTCATCATCGTCATTGAAATCATCCTTATCATCATCATCACAATCATCATCATCATTGTTCCTCATCATCGCCAGCATCATCATCATCCTCATCATCATATTCACCATCATCACCATCATTGTTCATCATCATAGTCATATTCATTGTCATCATCATCCTCATCATCACAATCATCATCATCATCATCATAATCACTATCATCATAGTAATAGTCATCGTGATCATCATCCTCATGATCATCATCATCACCACCATCATTGTTCATCATTATAGTCATTGTCATCCTCCTCATCATCATCATCGTCATCATCAACATCATCATCCTCATCATCGTAATCATCATCATCATCATCATAATCATCGTCATTATACTCATAATCATCATGATCCTCATCCTCATTATCATCATCATCACCATCATTCTTCATCATCATCATCATAGTCATCATCATTGTCATCATCCTCCTCCTCATCATCATAGTCATCATCCTCATTTGATCATCATTGTCATCCTCCTCCTCCTCCTCATCATCATAGTCATCATCCTCATTTGATCATCATTGTCATCCTCCTCCTCCTCCTCATCATCATTCCATTGCAAATGCTTGAAAATAAAATCAAAACAAAGTGTTTACTTCACAAATGTGTGCACGCATCCTTAACGTGTGCGCATAGAGTAGCGCGATCACGCTTTTAGTGCTTGTGCACAAAGTAGCGCGATCGTGCTTTTAGTGCGTGCGCACAGAGTAGTGCGATCGCGCTTTTAGTGTGTGCGCGTTATGTTTTAAACTATGCGCGCGCTGGATTTAAATTTAGAATTTTGGCGAGACCTTTTTTCCAACCAACGTGGTGGATGACTTGGCTGCTTTGGTTTTAGGTTCGGGTTGCCCAACCAAGTGGTTTGGACTGTCTTATGACATAAAAACTTGTTTTGTACCACTTCTCCTATTTCGTGCATGATTTTCCATATGCCACGCTTGTCCACTATTAATGAAAATTCACACACTTATGTAACTATGTCTGTAGATTCTGAATATGTAGTTTTTATTTAAATCTATTATCTTTTTCTATTTTTATTTAATTTTAGATGGACTAACGTCAATCTAACACAAAAGGTGGGCTATTTGCTTCGGCTATAACTTTTGATTGGCTCACCTATTTAGAAAACGAAAAAGAACCCGCACAAGAAGACACAAAGACCTACATCCTAAAAAACAAAATAGCGTTCATTGACTATGTTAAGACCAAGATGCGGTGGACCAACGCTCGACCTTGTCATTTTAGGGCATCACTGACTTCCTTAATTTGAAAAATAAAAAATATAACATAAATAAATATGGAAAAATAACGCTGCACTAGACACGCCTATTATCTGCAACTCTATATAATTTTTTTTCATAAAATTCCACCATTTGCATACCAAACGAGTGGACCAACGCAAACATATTCATTATTTTTTGGGAAAAATATAACATACCAACCTTAGAAGAACCTCGTTTTTTGGGATTTATGCTTAGTTTCCTTAAATAAAATTTATATATTCCGGAAGGTAATTCGATTTTCCACGTTTCATATTCTTACACCATTTTCCAAAAAGTTGTGTAGGTACCTCTAATATTGCTTTTTAACGTTCAGATATCTGTTTTTCCAGAAGTCCATTGCAACGAACGCATCATAACTGACCAGCATTAGCTTGCACCAGCCCTTATTTGCATATAATGAATATTTTATGGATTATGCTGCAATGTATTAGTATTGTGTTATCCTCAATGAATAAAGGACAACAATGCTATATTGTTTATAATGGTGGATGTTTTGTAAATCCATGAAATTACTCTCTCGCAACAAGTAAACATTTATGGTTGTACCTTACCTAGGGGGTTTAATAGTATTACACTCATTTGGTTTAATATTTTGTTCTAAAGGAAAAAAAATTATTACCCCACAAAAATAATATTAACATGGTGATTGGATTAAGATAAGAGTATTATTATTGTTTCAAATGTTTTGATGAGGAGTTAAGAACAAAAGTTTTAAGATATTATTAAGATTAGAATTTTAATCGTGACTAGATGAAGTAGAGTATACTTATTATAAAGTTAGAGATAATTGTTCCAATTTAGTTGCATGTGAATTTGAATCTATATAAATATAATGCAAAAATAATTTTATAAAGTGATCTATTTGATGAAGCTTTTATATATGAATATAGAATGGTTCTTTTTAATATGAAAAGTAATTAATGGTACTAACATTTATGGTAGTTCAAAGTTGTTTTAAGAAAATTTTATACCCCATTTCCACGGAAATGGCATGGCGAAAATTTGGTGTGTTACAATGATGCTCTTGTGAGTCCTTATGTAATGCTTGATATGCTCTTGTGGAGCCTCTTTGTAATAAAGGTGTGATTATGTAAGATGGACATACCTTGATTCATATTTGAATAGCAGGTGTTGGTATTTTTAGTGGAATAGTCCTCTAACAAACGGTGAGAGAAAAGTTGGGAAAGTTATATTCCAATTTCAAGTTGTTAGTTTTCAAGGAAGGAAACTAAGAACCTGAAAAGAGATCTTTACACCGATCTAATGGGACCATGATTAAGGTAATCGTTTTATTGGAAGGATGAATTTGTTTACCTTATGAACTTGTTGGTTATTAACAATAACAAGAGTTAAGATATGAGGGAAAAAAAAGAGATGTTAGGATTATATAGTACTCTAGAGTCTAGATGATGATTATATTTTTAAGATAAATAAATCTATTGTAACAAGGAATGGTAATAATTATTATTAACTATTATGGATAATAACCATATTACACAAAATAACTTTCTAGTGATCGTTGAGAGAGCAGAATTTCACACTTGCCTTTATGCATTTTGATTTATTTAATTTGTCTTCTTATCCCCTTTTGAGATTAAGAAGATGATAAATCTTAAAACATTTTAAAGAATAGCGAAGATGATAAATCTTAAAACATTTTGAAGATTATCATGGTATTGTTTCCATTTGAAATTTATGAAAAATTGTTATAGTAAACAAAAGAATTCATGTATATAAATATTTATAAGTTAAAAAAAGAGGGACAAATTCAAATCATTTTAAAAATTAAAATTCTTAAAAAAATATATTTAAAAGATTATTACAAGTTATTTAAAAAAATATATAGTTATTTTTATTATATTCAATATGAATAAAAAAGTAGAAAACATATGAGTTTAACTTAACTTGTTGAAAGCCATACATCCCAAAAACCACCATAAGTCTCCAAAAGAGTGAGTCAAAGCTAATAGAGTAAAGAAACTACCAAAAGATATTCCAAGAGCCACTACTTTGGAGATGATTCTCAATAAATTCTTCTCAAAATAGAATTCGTTCATGAGTAACATGGCTTCTTTTGATGTATGCACATCCTTATGGTTTTCTTGGAGATTTTTTGCTCTCCAACACCAATTTGAAAGAGAAAGAACATGAAGAATTTTATTTATATTTTGAATATTTCAAATAATACAGAGTCTAAAAATTCTAAGGTAGGGTGTTGAATTCATTTTTACCATCAAAATTGCTTAAAATAGAATAACATCCTGATTTTGTAAAATAAAAAACTTCAAATTCCCAAAACAAAATAAATGTCATATTAAAAATCTTTCAATTTTTAAACATCTTCTTTTAAAAATAAAAAACATAATACACATAATTTATTTATTTATTTTATTTAAAAAATTAAATTGTATAAAAATATACACTTTACTTTTCTAAAATACTCAATATATAAAAATATGTATACTCTTAGATAATTATGTATTTTGAAAGGATTATAACGTGTCACCATTGACCTTATAATTTATAATGAGCATATATTAGATAATTATGTATTTTGAAAGGAGTATAACGTGTCACCATTGACCTTTTGTGTCAATTTAAAATTTATAATGACTATATATTAAGTATTTTTTATGAAAATTTATTTTTATATATTAAAAGTTTTAATGACACTTATTTTTATATATATAATTAATTAATTAATTAGATAAATTAAAATTAATTTGAATGAATACAAATAATCATTTATCATATTAACTAATACATCTACATACTTTGTGGTCCATAAAGTGGATAGGGATCAAATAGTTAAGAGATGGTGGATAATCATTTGGTTATCCTTTATTTTTTATCTCACAATCTTCTAGTTGGTTATCCTTTATCCAATTATAGCTAGATATCAGTTATTTTTTATATTATTATTTTTTAATTATTTATTTCAAATTTTCAACCACCATCATAGAATCAATCTCAATCATTAACATTGATCTTATCTTGATTTATAGATGAAAAAGTATAAACCTTAATTCACCCCAAATCTCAAATAAAAATCTCAAAAATCTCACATTTATAGACCTAAATATAAAAATATATATAATATAAAAATCTAAATATTAATTTAAAAACAAAACAAAATTATTTTTTATGCACCATTTTCATTACTTTATTTTCTACCTTCCGAAGAGTCAAAACCATTGTTGAGAGCAAATCGAACGTTCACAACAAAAGTTAACGAAATACTAGTATCTAATGTTATTAAATGTATTAAAGTTTTTTATATTTTTACATTGATAAATTAGAAAAGTGTTTAGAAAAAAACAGATTAAGTGGATACACTTTTAATTTTGATAATTAACATCCTCTTACTTTATGTTGATGATTTTATTCTTATAGCAAGATGTTCTTTTAAGTTCACCATTATAAACTGAATTAATAAATATAAAATTAAATAGTATTATTTTAAAATATTTAATAATTAAAATTTAATTTTTAAAAATTAGCTTTCAATAATCAGCTAATAAAAACTCATAACAACATAAAAATATAATAACTTTTCCACTTAAATAAGGAAATATTTTATTTTTTAAATTTAAGATAGAAGTTATTCTCTTTATGTAAATTTTAGCGTTGCAGGGCACTGCACATAATTAATTATATATATTCAAAGTACCGTTACATCCCTCTTTCAACGGCTCCTTTATATCATATGTACTTGAGAGAATTCTAGAACGAGACTGGATACAAGGTTCAACGGCTCATTTATATCATATCAACTTTGTTCAATGGGTCATTTATATCATTTATACTTTGGACAGTTCTACAATTTATTAGAACGAGACATTTGTATGATACCTACTTTTGAGAATTCTAGAATTTATTAGAATGGGACCAGATACAGAGCATGGAGTGATGGATCTTGGAGGGTCTGACTTCCTGGTCAGTGCTCACGGTCATCGTATTAATGATACCATTACCAAACCTTGAACATTCTATATATATATTAAAGTTATAACTACATTTATATAGTTTGTGGTTAGATTATTTCAATAAAGATTAAATGATTAAGAGATAGTTATGGAATGAAAGACAATTTAGATTTTTTTTTACTCTTTATATTCTTAGGTTTAGGTTTAACTCGAGTTATTCATGCTAGGTACATGTTATCACCAACATTATCCATCTATCAACTATCAATGATTTTTTATATTCTTTTTTATTTTTATCTCACATTTTTCAAGTTATGAAGTGTTGGTTATCCATTCATCATCTATGATTTATCTATGCATTGCTACGAGTTATCTATTTTTAATTATGACTACCATAGAATCAATCTACATAGTACACTTGTCTCATCCTTATCCGTAGATGAAAAAATATAGGCCTTAGTCCACCAGAAATCTCAAATAAAAAAGTCTATCCAATTAATTGTGGTTTTTTTCATTAATATAATTTTTTTGTAACTGAGTATTCAAAAAGTTTAGAATTAGTGACTTTATACAAGAAGTGTCTTAACATTATACCGGTTCAATATCTTCCAAGCCCAAAGGGTTAGTTAGATTGGTAAAACATGTACACACTCACACAGTGATTAAAAAATTGAATAGTTTACCACCCTTACTATCCATAAATCATAAATCCAAAATAAATATTAATAAAAAAGTAAATATTAAAATAATTAATATTTAAAAAATATCCAGACAACATTTAATGCTGTTGCGAAGGCCAACACTACATACCTTTGTTCACCCGATATTGCATACGACAATTTTGCACTCCTAGGATTAGAGACAAAGACATGACATTGATCCCATGGGATATGTCACTTTTCATCTCGGCCAAAATTTCGGTGTCTATGGTGACGTGTCTGTCCGAGATGTTCAAAACAATCTTACACATGGACACGCGGAGCTTGAGGTGCCACGCTCCTGGTTGTGCCCTTTGCCATTGGCAGCCATGGAAGGTGTGTGAGCAATAAAGATATGCAGATGTCTTCCATACCTTTACAAATTCTATCTTTCTATTACTATTACTTGGGGTATGGGTTGGCTTTTTCAAATAAGTTTTTAGTTTTATTTTTTTAATATTTTGTAGATATATCTAAGTATCTATTACTAGCAACAATCACATTAATAATATTAATATGTTTGAGTAAAGAGAAAACATTATTAATGTGGCAATTTACGGGTAACCACATATTCAAAAACATTAATATTATTAATGTAGTTGTTGCTAGTATCTTGTTTTGTTAGTGAAAGAGAAAAAATAAATAAAATTAAAAATAAAAGCTACAAAGTTGCAATGTCTCTATATCATTAGTAATAGAAAATGGTGAAACAATATTATGGTAAGAGCATATGGTTAACAACAATGTTATTATTGTGGTTTGGGATAGCTTAGTTAGCAACTTAATGCACATTAATGATCCTTGAGCCCCTTTTAGTGTCATTTGAAAGACCATATTGGTAATATGAGCATATGGTGAACCACAATATTATTATCGTGGTTTGGGATATCTTAGTTAAAAACTTACAATGCACATGAATGGTCCTTGAACCTCTTTTAATGCCATTTGAAAGATCAAATGATTGGAGATTTTTACAATAATATGGATTCATTGTAGACAATTGTAGGTTTTTATCCACTCTAAATGCTACGCTACCTAGAGACCATCATATATCCACATCGTGCCTTAGCTTCATTAGCCACCAAGTCAGATCGGTGTAGGTCCCTTGTCCAAGGTCATTACCATTGCACCACTAAGAGATAATGTTGTGCTAAAACCCTTTTTCTTTTCCTCCTAAAGTTATGATATTAACACTCTCAAGTCTAGGAAAAAAAACAAGTTGAATGAGAAACATGAATAGATTGTCTGCCCAACGCTAACCTAATTCAGATGGATTGTAACTTAATCTTCAATAGAATAACTATGCAAAGAAAATACAATCAGATTGTTGCTACAATTTCAAAAAATTGGGTTCATATGATAATGTTATATAAGATCTTCTACCAAGGAATGTGGCCATCAAAAATGTCAAAACAAGTACTAGATTTACTACCGCTGAAAACATAAAGGAAGTGTAATACAATCCTTGAAAATAACAATAATGGGTGATTGTAATTGTGTAACAAACATTCATAAGAGATTCTACACTATGAAAGCCATGAGCAAATTTTTAGTTGGTTTATAGAGCATCTTCTTACCCATTTGCAAGCAAGAAAATATGAAATAAGATTGGCCATGTCAATGGTGGGCATTCCTTTCTGCAACAACATCCTATGTTAGATAAGGATTCCATAAAATAAACTTGACCTATCTAAGCTATCATTCTTTTGGCTCTCTCCTAAAATTTCATTGTTATTTATTTTGTAAGCAATTAGATGATTAATGAAAAATCTTGCTGGTAGAACTAAATATAGAGAAAATAGTTGGTTCACACCGAGTCTAAAAGGCAAGTGGAAGGGGCGATAGCTAATGTTGCAATAGGCTATATGTATGTCACAAAAATAAAGTGATTCATTCCATATATGAAGGCAACTCTTGTGATGATGTACATCCCTAAAAATGCTCCTTGAACTAAAATCTGATACATATGGGGTTTGAATAATTTCTTGATTCCCCGGAAGGAAACCATTATGATATTACAATAGATCCACCTAGGGTGACCCTTGAAGGATTAAGCAGTCCCATGTTGATGTTTGGGGTAACTGCGGGCATACATTCTCTTGGACATAACCATGGTGCTTGGTTTGTTGGGTCATGGTGGTTTGACTTAAGGAGAATGATGATGGTTCACTAACTGGTGTGTGTGAGTCCCTTAGATGTAGCCTTTCTTGGCTATGGTGCTAGGTCAAGTGGTAGAAGGCTTGGATGCCTGTAGATCTACTTACTGGTTTGAAGTTGCCATGGTATAATCCTTCTTGATCATGGACCTTGATGAAGTGGTATAGGACTTGGGTTTTCCACCACATGTTTACTTGGCTCTGGTATTCCTTGATTCCTTGTCATAATAGAGTGGATTTGACTTCTCCATTCTTAGGGATTATATACCCTTGTTGGAATGGTCAAGTGTACTCTAGTGCAGGTGCACACGGACTATATCTCTTCTAACATGGATGGACGTGCATGTGAATCAAGCTCATGGAAATCCTTCTTGGGATATGAAGATTAAGTTTCTAGATATTGTTATGTACATTAAAGAATTAATTGAGGGTATGTGCAAATAAATAAATAAATATAAATAATAAGACAAAGAAATAAAATACATGGACAAATACCATGGTTTTATGAAACCATGGGGAAAGCGATAATAAAATATGATATAATAATTAATTAATTAAACATCTGAACAAAGAGTAAAAGGATGTGCCTTTTACATTTGAAAAGGAACGATGAGACCTATTTCATGGTTCATGTATTGTGTTGTATTCGTCACTTTTTATTATTATCAATTATTCATTTTATTTAAAGTGTAACATATAGTTGAATCTTCAGTATATAATTATTTTATGAAGAATCTCTTGCATAAAATTCATAAGGGAAATAATTATCAAATCTGAAAGTAGAAAAATCGACATGGTATTAGAGCTGCCAAGTTCCAGATCCCAGTTTTCCAGACATATAAGATTGACACAGTCCCAAACAATGTACCAAAACAAATTTATTTGCAGTTATTAAGCATCTGTGGTTGAAGCACTAGGTTCAATATGGTGACCACGCTTAGCATTGAAGACATAATTGACGGTACTATGAAATTCAAATCCTGGAAACCATAATATAGTTCATCTTGGAAGAAAATGAGGTTTATGATTATGTAAGCAAAGTTATTCTTGAACCTACAGATGATGAGAAAGCTAAGAAAAAAGAAAAAAGAATCTAAGGAAAAGAGGATCCAGGTTGACTCAATAAAATATCATTTGATCCCACAGATTGCACAATTGAAGACAACTAAAGAAATGTATGATACTTTGACAGATCAGTTTGAAACCAATAATCCTATCAGGAATTCAGCATTAAATAATAAACTTCGTGACATCAAGATGACAAATTCAGATGTTGTTGCTACATACTTTATGAAGATTACTAAAAAATAGATCAAATCAGGGCTAATTGAGAATAAGTTGATGACAAAGAGCTTGTCTAATTAGCTCTCAATGGTATTAGCACTTCATGGGAACCTTTCATTAAGGGTTTTTGTGCCAGGGATGCACTACCATCATTTGATTGATTGTGGACTGATTATACCCAAGAAGAAGGAATAATTATGTCTTGAAGTGGTTCTTAAAAATATCAGTATGAAGAAAATTTACCCCTTGGAGCTCAAGGAAGGAAATTTCTTTATAAGAAAAAACAAAGGGAAAATACATGCTCCATCCCATGAACATACGACAAAGGATCTCTCTCATATCAAGTGTTATAAATATAAAAAGTTTGGACATTTTGTTAACAAATTTCTTGAGAAGAAAAGAAAAGTGAACCAGCATGCATCTATTGCTGAAGCAAAAGACCAATCACAAAAGAGTACCAATGAATCACAGTTTGATGAGCTTGTTGATGGTATTAGGAAGGAGTAGTACTTAATATCTACTCTTTCAAGATCCATTGCCAACAACAACAAGATTTGGTTGGTAGATAGTGGCGCTTCCAAACATATGACAGGATATTAGAGTGGTTTCACAAATTTGTTGAAGGAAAATTCTTCACTACATGTGGAACTTGGGCACTATTCTAGATATCTAGTGAAGGGTGTTGGATCTTCATCCTTCTAGTTAGATTCATGAGACACTCTACATATGAATGCCATACTATTTTTACCCAAATTAAAGAAGAACATCATATCTATTTCATTCTTGGAGAGAAAAGGATTTAGATTTGCCTTTGTGGATGGTTGAGTTATGTTAAGGCATAAAGACTCAAGAATAAATTTAGCTAAAGTGATTGGTGTCCGAGAGGGAAGTTTGTATAGGTTGACATGACACCCAATTCAATCATTGATCCATGACAATATTAGTCTATGTGAGCTACAACATCAAATATTTGCTCACCCACACTACAGATCTCTTCCCAAGTTTAGGAAGAGCTTCAAAACAAGCATGATGGTGTTTATAGAGGATGTGCACAACTTGGTAAGAATACCAAGGGATATTTCCTAAGTAGTGACAACCGATCCAAGGGAATCTTGGATATGGTACATTTTGATGTTTGTGGATTGATGACAATTCATTCCTTCACTGGATATCTATACTATGTGATATTCATTGATGGCTACTCTCAAAATACTTGGATATATTTCATGAAGACCAAGGAAGAAGTATTTATCAAATTTTAGTAGTTTAGGAATCTAGTTAAGAACTTGATATGGAGGCATATCCAAGTCTTAAGTACAAATAATGGAAGAGAGTATACCTATAATGAATTCAATAGATTATGCAAGGATGCAATGATCAAGAGGGAGATGACAGTTCCTTACAATTCACAGCGTAATGGGGTAGCAAAAACGAAAAACAAGGTTATCTGTGAGGCAACCAAAGCAATGATCCATGATCATGGATTACTCGGGGCTTTATGCGCAAAATCATCTACTACCATGGAATATGTTATGAATAAGATCCCTCATCAAATATTGGGGGACAAGACTCTAGAGGAGGAATTCATAAGTATGAAACGCGAAGTTAGTCATATAAGGATCTTTGGTTGCCCAATGTACATGCATGTACCCAAGGAGAGGAGATTGAAGTTGGAACCTTCAGGAAAGAAGGGGAACTTTTTGGGATACAATGAGACATTGAATTCTTTCGGGTATACATCCCTAGTTAGAGACATATTGAGGTTAGTTGGGATGTCACCTTTGATGAGTAGTAAACTTTAAGGAGATCTAGAGAATCTCACATGGAGATTGGTTGTGAAGAGCAGAAGGCTCCTAGAGATATAGATCACTTTATTCATTGTTTAGATGACTAGAGGGAGGATCCAATAGAGCCAACAAAGACTATGGATAGGCTGAAAAACATTGCAATGGTCAATAAAAGACCAACCTGGATTCATAACACTCTGCATGAGGCAAAGAAGCATTATGCTCCTAGTGGTACCTTTATACAAACTAATAGACCTCATATATTCTCAAGTTACATTCCACTTATGAGTCATATTATTGATTCTAATCCTTCCATTTATGAGGAGGTTGTTTATAAGTAGGTTTTAAGAGATGCCATAATGGAGGAGTATCTGTCCATCTTGAAGAATGATATGTGGGAGATTGTTCCTAGACATAAGGGGAAGTCTTTGGTGACTCAGCAAGTGCATTTACAAAATAAATCATACATTATATGGTAGAATCGAGAAAAAAAATCATGGTTCGTGCCTCAAGGATTCTCTCAAAAAGAGGGAGTGGACTACGAGGAGATGTTTGCTCCAGTTTCCATGTACACTACTATTAGAACTATCATTTCACTTGCTTGAGTGATGGGTGGCATATTATATAGGATGGATGTAAAGACTGTGTTTCTCAATGGTGAAATTGAAGAAGAGGTGTAAATAGAGCAACCTCCGGGATTTGTGATACATGGGAAGGAGTCTCGTGTATGCAAATTGAGGAAAGAACTATATGGACTCAAGTAGGCACCTAGGGCTTGGTATTTTAGGATTGATATATACCCGATGAGTTTGTGCTTCACCAAGAGTGTTGTAAATCCCAACCTTTACTATAAGGTTGTCAACAATTATCCTTTGATATCGGTACTATATGTTGATGGCATGTTTCTTACTGGAGCATAGTAGCTGATAGTTGAATGCAAGAAGTTAGCATCTAAGTTCGAGATGAATGATATAGGGATGATGCATTGCTTCCATGTATTGGAAGTGTGGTAGAGATCAAATTATAAGATTTTTCTTAGTCAAGGGAAGTATGCAATTGAGATCCTATGGAAATTCAGAAATTCGGTATGATGGACTACAAGTCCATTACTACAACCAATGATGGTAAAAAATCTAAAGAATATAGATGATTTTACTTCAAATTTAGATTTGGAAGATCCCACTATGTACAAGAATCTTATTGGATCCTTGATGTACCTAGTTAACACCAAGACAGATATTGTCTTTGTAGTAAATATCTTGATCCAGTTCATGGTTGAGCCGAGCTAGTTACAATGGGAAGAAGCAAAGAATGTGTTGAGGTTCTTGCGTGGTACACTTGGATATGGTCTGAAATATATGTTTGGTGGTGAAGTGTGGCTGCATGGTTATATAGATTATGAATGGGGAGGCAGTGCAGTATATAAAAAGAGCACATCTCGGTGTTTCTTTAGTTTGGGATCAACCATGGTTTCTTGGTTTAGCCAAAAGCAAACTTATGTAGCATTGAGTACAACAAAAGCATAGCATATTGCAGCCAGTGATGCAAGTCATGAAGTAGAGTGGCTTCAGAAGTTACTTGCTGGACTATTTGATCAAATTCTGGAAACTACCTTGATATATTGTGATAATCAAAGTTTTGTCAAGCTTTTAGAAAATCCAGTCTTCCATGACAAGTCAAAACATATTGAGATTAAATATCACGTCATCTAAGACATGGAGTAGAAGGGAGCAATTCAAATCCAACGCATATCCACAAATGAGAAAATTACAGATATTCTAACCAAGCCTCTATCCAAGGAAAAGTTTGTATACTTTATAGACAATCTTTGTGTAATGAAGAATGTCTCCTTTGCTGAGAGAGAGTGTTGATGTTTGGGGAAGCTGTAGGAAGACATCCTCCTAGACGTAGCCATGGTTCTTGGATTGATGTGTCATGGTGGTTTGACCTATGGAGGATGATGATGGTTCACTCATTGGTGTATGTGAGGCCCCTGGATGTTTCCTTTCTTGGTCATGGTGCTTGGTCAAGTGGTAGATGGCTTGGATTCTTACATATCTACTCCCTTGTTCTAGGAGGCCATAATATAGTCATTCTTGATCATGGAACTTGATGAAGTGGTATAAGACTTGGGTTTCCAATCACATGCCTACTTGGATCTTGTATTCCTTGTCATAATAGGGTGGATTTGATTTTCCCATTCTTAAGAATTAGCTACCCCTGTTGGAATGGTCAAGTCTACTCTAATGTGGTCGCACACACACTATATTTCTTCTGACATGGATGGGTGTGAATGTGAAGAAAGCTCATGGAAATCCTTCTTGGGATATAAAGACTAAGTTTCTAGATCTTGCTATGTACGTTAAGAATAAGTTGAGGGTATGTGAAAATAAATAAAAATAATAAAAATAATAAGATAAAGAAATAAAATACCATCAACCAATATCATGGGAAAATACTATGGTTTATAAAACCATGGGAGAGACGATAATAAAAATAATGAATTAAACATTAAAATGAAAAGATAAATAAATAAAATACCATGGGCCAATATCATGGTTTTATGAAACCATGGGAGAGGCAATAATAAAATATGATATAATAATTAATTAATTAAGCATATAAATAAAGAGTAAAATGACACGCCTTTTACATTTGAAAAGAAACGATGAGACAGATTTATTGGTCCATGTATTGTATTATATTCATAATTTTTTATCAATCATTCATTTTATTAAAAGTGTAATATATGGTTGAATATTTCAGTGTGTAATTATTTTTATGAACAATTTGTTACAAAAAAATTATAAAATTCATAAGGAAAATAATTATCATATTTGAAAGTGGAAATATCAACATCTCGAAGATGTTTCACCAATATTTGAAGATCTCTAGTCCATTAGCCTTCTTATACCCTCTGAGGAAAAATTCCAATAGCAAATTTATTAGATTGTTCTAGTAGTTCAGAAAAGATTAAATAAATAAATATTGTTTGGAATAATATTTGTTATATGAAGATCAACGACGCACCCTTGAAAATTGGAATTTGTGGGTGGAAATTCATACACCTTTTTCGCAATGTATGGGAAAATCAATGATCCACTATCGAACCCCATGGTTTAATTATTGGGTAAACATACCCACCATTTATGGTTTTCCAATTGGTTGGGGAGGATCAATGGCCATTCCAAGGATTATTCCATTTGTCTACATTTTCTACATTTGATATGTAAGCATCATCGCCCCCATTTTGGTTTCCACTCTATACTGCTTACCATATTTAGAATGGGGGTTAATTGAAGCATATTCACCAACCCATTAACCTACACCCTCCTCTTTTAAAAATGCTCTACTCATGAATTGATATGAATATCCCACCTTACACCGTGACTTATATTTATCCCACCATCTCTCCACCAGGGAACCCTTATCATCACTCCCTAAACTCAATACCCAAAAATCCCAATATGCGCCTAGGATTTGACAACAAGGTTACCATCAGTGTTCCAACATGTACATTAAATCATTGAGAAGTAACGTCGGTGAAAACAAGAAGGGGTGTTGGAGGATCCTATTCGTCTAGCCAACTAGGTCCTTGTTGATGGCCCAGGATTGTAGGTTGTTGAATAAAATACAAGGCAATCAACAGGAAGAGATAGTCCAACAAAAAAGGATTCAAATCGACCCCACGCAGAGATGATTCTATCCCCGAGTTGTTTGATGTAACTAAATCCTATGGATATGAGGCCTCCATTGGCATAAGTTTTTTCATATCTGAATCGATATGTTCTTCCTCTAGGGAAGATCTGGGAAAGTTTTACAGTAACTGGAGACTAGATATGTCAAAGGAAACTGAGACAATAATTGTGAATAATTTCAAGTAAAACATTTAGATGTATGATTTATGATGAAGAAATAATAACCCAACATATAGAAATATAAATCATGCATTTCCCCTTTTCCAGCCTTGAATGAAACTGAAACAATGAAAATTGTACTTCTTTATCCAAAGTATTACATATGTATAACTATTCTATAAGAATAACACCTATTCAAAAATCAGTATGGGCATAAGTAATTGTTCAATAGTTGCAACTAAAGGCATATGAATTAAATAAAGACATTTATTCAATGCATAATCAACACATTAACATTGTAATGAAAAATCAATACATTGATCAGTGTTTTTATTTTTATAAATAAGAAACCTATGATCAATTTGTCAGGAAGATAAGAGAATAACCTGAATCCATGAAAGAAATTTAATGAATAACCAAAACACATGACATAAGAAACAATGCAACTTTTATTAAAATTGTAAGAAATTGTAATCTTGCAAAATTATATAGCATCCCTGGTATGTCTTTGGTGGTTCCTTCTCCTATTTTCCTCCAGAGTTACTCCCTCCATCCCTTGTCTTGGGAGACATCATTACTTTTAAATAATTATTACAATATTTTACAAAGAAAGAAAATCTTCCCAAAATATGGGGTTACAAGATAACAAATTTAAGATTTGCCAAGGGCATACTGCCACTTGGAAAATACATCTAGTAAATCATGTATGTCGTGATATTGGGTATGCTCTAGGTGCAGTTCAACTTTGCAAATCAAGGATCTTATTCATGTTTTCTCAACCTTTCCCCATTCTTGGAGGAAAAGGTCAATCCTCATCTGTGATGCGAGAGGTGCCTCGATCCATTCCTTGATTTCGTCCAGGTGAAGCTGACTAATTTCCTGAATTTATTCTTTAGATTTTGCAAAGTCATTCTCGATCTGTTCTAGCTTAAGCTTTAGAGGCATGGCTTCATAAATTGGATCCAATAGTGGCAAGTCTAGAAAACCTAGCAGAGTTTCTGAATCAAATCATCTATTTTTGTAGGCCACTTGTCTATCTCTAATGATAGACTATACCAAGTCACAAGCACTTTTCCACGTTTCAATTGAAAACTGGATTATTTTCAGCTTACCCTTCTCCAGGACTAGTAAATCATCAAGTCTAGCATTGATATACTTTTTCTAGTCCACCAGAGTATCATAATCCCTTGTTGCTTCATTCATCCTTTGATTGTGATCATGGAGGATATCAGAATGGCGCTCGAATGCATTGTATGCCTCTTGAATCTCATTGAAACCTTAAAAAAGACTAACCATTTGCTGGTAAAGATCATCATGGATTCTGTAGGCCAACTATTTAAATTCTTCCTCAGTGAATTTGGAGAATGAAGAAGTAACATATATGAATTTAAAATCTTTCAACTGCTCCTCAAGGGTACCAATATTCTAAGTGTGATCATCATTCAACCCTTTTTCTTCTTCAAGTTGTTGGTTGAGAATATCATTCCGGTCTTTGAGTTGCTTCAGCTTCTCTTCATATTCATTCTTCAAATCCTGCAATTCTTGTTGATGTTGAGCATTTTCCTGAGCTTGTTCCTGCTTGGACCTTTGCAACTCTTGTTCCTTTTCCTCAAATTCCTTGTTGAGCAAGAAAATTGAATAATAATTTTCCCTTGCAAAGGCCCCCATGGAAGCTATAGCCTCTTGCTTGACATCATTAGAAGCCCTCTTACACACAATCTGGTTTGGCACTGAACCTTGCTTAAAGGTTTCTTCCATGGATATTTTGGATCCCTTTTTAACCACGACCTTTTCCTTCATACTCCAAAAGTAATGCCCTATTAATACAACCACATCCTCACCAAATTCAGCCACCTCCTCTGCTGTTGAGATGGTTCCTACAAGGATTGTAACTATAGGTGCGGGCTGGGAAGTGTCAAAGGTAGGGATATGCATACTAACAAAGGGGATGGTAGTGGAAGGTGTGGAGGCATAAGAGGTAAGGGTGTAAAGATGGAAATATGAACATAAGTGATGAGTTCAAGGGAAGTGGTAGGATTGGAAGAGACAACAGGTTGTGAGACTGATGAATGGGTTTGTGGGAATGTGGAAATGGAAGGAAACTCAAATGCTTCTGAAAAATGGGTAAGGTGGAAAAAGGGGTAGAGATAGGCATATGTGAAGATACTAAAGGTGTACCATTAGTGGTAGAAAGAATGTGGGAGAGATTGATAACAGAGAAGGTATGTTGAGGAATTATAGCATCAAAAGGATTGCCAACTGCCTGGGTTGTTTAAAAATTTGGTGGTAGGAATAGTGACTGGGCATACATAAGTGGAGGGAGAGATCTCCTCATCAAG
Organism: Pseudotsuga menziesii; assembly: GCA_001517045.1. NCBI lineage: Eukaryota > Viridiplantae > Streptophyta > Pinopsida > Pinales > Pinaceae > Pseudotsuga > Pseudotsuga menziesii. The sequence continues at coordinate 39,691 of LPNX011026895.1, read as the reverse complement.
GTCGCTTTCAATGTCATGCACATCAACATTTGTGGGAGGTGGTGTATCAACTTGTAGAACTAGTTGTTCTATTCTCTGGAATATATGTGGTGGAGGTTCTGGGATTGTTGCTTTCACTTGAACATGTGGGATGGATTATTCGCCCTTTTGTCTCTTTGGTTGTGGCTCAACAATTGTTGCTTGTGCCTCCACTTCTGAGGTCATTCTTTTTAAAAATTTCTTTATCTCCACTGACTTGAGCAGGGCATGAAGTGTAGAAAATATGAAATAAGATTGGCCATATCAATGGTGGGCATTTCTTTCTGCAACAACATCCTATGTTAGATAAGAATTCCATAAAATAAACTTGACCTATCTAAGCTACCATTCTTTTGGCCCTCTCTTGAAATTTCAATGTTATTTATTTTGTAAGCAATTATATGATTAATGAAAAAGCTTGCTGGTAGAACTAAATATAGAGAAAATAGTTGGTTCACACAGAGTCTAAAAGGCAAGTGGAAGGGGCGATAGCTAATGTTGCAATAGACTATATGTATGTCACGAAACTAAAGTGATTCATTCCATATATGAAGGCAACTCTTGTGATGATGTACATCCCTGAAAATGCTACTTGAACTAAAATATGATACATATGGGGTTTGAATAATTTCTCGATTCCCCGGAAGGAAACCATTATGATATTACAACAGATCCTCCTAGGGTGACCCTTGAAGGATTAAGCAGTCCCATATTGATGTTTGGGGTAACTGCAAGCATACATCCTCTTATACATAACCATGGTGCTTGGTTTGCTGGGTCATGGTGTTTTGACCTAAGGAGAATGATGATGGTTCACTCACTGGTGTGTGTGAGTCCCTTAGATGTAGCCTTTCTTGGCCATGGTTCTAGGTCAAGTGGTAGAAGACCTGGATGCTTGTAGATCTACTTACTAGTTCGAAGTGGCCTTGGTATAGTCCTTCTTGATCATGGACCTTGATGAAGCAGTATAGGACTTGGGTTTTCCACAACATGTTTACTTAGCTCCGGTATTCCTTGATTCCTTGTCATAATAGAGTGGATTTGACTTGTCAATTCTTAGGGATTATATACCCTTGTTGAAATGCTCAAGTGTACTCTAGTGTGGGTGCACACGGACTATATCTCTTCTAACATTAATGGACATGCATGTGAATCAAGCTCATGGAAATCGTTCTTGGAATATGAAGATTAGGTTTCTAGATATTGTTCTGTACATTAAAGAATTAGTTGAGGGTATGTGCAAATAAATAAATAAAGATAAATAATATAAATAATAAGAAAAAGAAATAAAATACATGGACAAATACCATGGTTTTAGGAAACCATGGGAGAGGCGATAATAAAATATGATATAATAATTAATTAACTAAACATCTAAATAAAGAGTAAAAGGATGTGCCTTTTACATTTGAAAAGGAACGATGAGACCTATTTCATGGTCCATGGAAAGAGATACTAAAATTTAACGTGGTATTTAATCCTTTAAACAAGCATCTCCAAAACTTACCTGTAAATTTAGGGTCTTGGTTTGAAAGTATGACCTTTGGTATTCCATGTAATCGAAAAAAAAAATTAAGGAAATTTCAGCAATATCTGCATCTTTATAAGTAGTTTTTATAGGTGTAAAATGGGACGCTTTACTCAATTTGTAAACCACTACCATTATGGAGTCATTTAAGTTCTGATTTTTAGGCAGTCCAGTAACAAAATCAAGGCTAATTATCTCCCATTTCCATCTAGGGATAGGCAAAGGCTGAAGTAGCCCAGCTGGATGCTGATGTTTAGTTTTTACTTGCTGACATTTAAAGCATCTAGCAATATATTCTGCCAGTTCAGTCTTCATGTTTGGCTAGAAATAATATTTTCTTAGCATGGTTATAGTTTTCTGATAACCTGGATGCCCTGAATAAGGAGTTTTATGAATTTCATCTAAAATTAATAACTTAATCATAGGTACATTAGGTACATATAATCTGTCTTTATATAGTAATAATCCTTTTTCATTCTAGCTGTACCCTGTACTTAGACTTTCTGTTAGATTTTCTTTTGCTTTTGCTTGTAACTTTAGGTAATTTTCATCTTGTTCTATTCCCGCTTTAACCTGTTCTTCCAAATCTGTTGTATAAGTGTTGATAGCTACTTTAAAATTCAGCTTTTCATTTCTACTTAATGCATCGGCAACTTTATTCTCCTTTCCTTTGATGTGTTGAATTTCAAAATCGTATTCACTTAGAAAATCTAGCCACCTATCTTGCTTAGCATTCAAGTTAGGTTGATCTAACAGATATTTCAAGCCCTTATTATCCGTCATTAAGATAAACTTTCTTCTAATTAAATGATGACACCACATCTTTAAAGCATGCATGACAACAGCTAATTCTAAGTCATAAGTCACATAATTTTTTCATGAATCTTTAATTTTCTAGACTCATAAGCAATGACATGTCCTTCCTAAGTCAATACTCCACCTAAACCGTCATTGTAGGCGTTAGTACATACTATAAAATATTTATTAGGGTCAGCAATTCTTAAAATTGGTGCGTTGGTTAATAAGGTTTTTAACTTTTTAAAATTGTCTTCGCACTTCTGATTCAAATCAAATTTCTTCCCCTTTTTCTACAAAGAGGTTATTGGATTTGCAATTCTCGAAAACCCTTCGATGAACCTCTGGTAATAACCGGTAATCCCCATGAATGATTGGACATCAGTTACGTCTTTTGGGACTAGCCAATCTTTGATTGCCTTTATCTTTTTAGGATGCATCGAAATTCCTTCTTTAGTCACCACATGACCTAAGTACTGGATTTTATCTTTAAAGAAGTCACATTTACTAAATTTTGCAAAAATTTGATGCTCTTGTAACTCTTGAAAGACAATTTTTAAATGTTCTTTATGTTCTTCTTCATATTTCGAATAAATTAATATGTCGTCGATAAATACGACCACAAATTTATCCAGATATTTGTGCATTACATTATTCATTAGATACATAAAAATAGCTGGAGTGTTAGTAAGCCCGAAAGGCATAACGACAAACTCATAGAATTCCTTAGCCCTTTCTTCATAGTACTGTTCAGATAAAGATTTATTTTTGAAGTATTTCTTGAATGTGCTCCAATTTATGTTTTTCTCTATTATATCTTTCACTCTTTTTAAGTCCTACCACCATATATCAACTTTCCCTGTAAGATTATAAATAGCCATCCTGGCCTTCAGTTGATTAGAATAGTTATAAATCTGGAAGTACTTCTTCATCCCGGATAGCCAAGATTTCGCTTCCTCCCCCTTTTCAGTTTCTCCATTAAATGTCGGTGGATTGATCTTCTTGAACTCCCCTGAGATTTCTTCATAAGGTTTATATTTTCTTTTCTTAGTATGGTGGTTATCTTCACTACTGTCACTAGTATAATGAGAGTTATGTTTATCACCATATACTTTGGAAGATGAGCTACTTTCATTTTTAACCTGTTTAGTCTTTTTATACTTATGTTGATAACCTATATCTTCAGAATCAACTCTTTTACCCTTTCCCTCAATATGAAATCTTTCTATTAAGATATGATTCAACTCCTCTTGAGCTCTCAGAATCCTCTCATTTTCTTTCTTAACTGTTTCCATTTCTGATTTTAATTCTTTAACTGTTTGTAGTATTTTGGAAGAATTATTGGTTATATCTTCTTGTATAGGTTCTTTTTGTATATTATCTCATTCAGTGTAAGGAGATTCCTCATCTGCATATTCTTCCAATTTTTCCATACCTATCATTAACTCAGAAACAAATTTCTCTATGGTGTATCATTCAAAGAAAACAACATCAGCATAATTATTTAAATTTACTGTTCCATATAAGCAAGTTGAGCTTCATTAAGGCCTAGTGTTTGAACCTTGTGCTCTGATACCACATGTAATAACCCAAAATTTTGTAAAAATTTAAAATTTTTAAAGGGACATAAAATGTCTTAAGTCACAGCTAAGTAACTGCTGACAGTTAGCGGAAAATGAAACAATTTATAAAAGGTTAAGGGTTTGTTTCATTCAAAGAATCTGTAACTAAAGGATATAATTCTAAACACCTGTTTTAATTCTATTAATGACTTAACAGCGTTAATTTCAACAGAGTTAGAAAAAAGGACTTGCATTTAGTTGTTGCTAGATATACTGGTGATTTACTTTTATCAAGTAGGTAAGAGATCTTGTTTGAGATCGGCGCTTACTTAGCGTTCTACTAACTCAAATGGATTACTGGTTCTTACAGGTTTAGCAGGTAAGCGTAAGATCCTATAGGTGTTTATTTTAAATTACGTCAAGAAAAGTACTTTCCTAGCATGTTAAGATGCTAATATAAGAAAAGGTTAAATAAGCTGCTAGTCTTTGAGGAGGTAAAGTGAATTATTTTTTGTTGTTCTGAATCTATGAAAGTATTTATAACTAATGCCATTTTACTTTTCATCAAAAACATAATCAATGTTTTAAAATACAAGAGCAAGTTCTTACCAAGGTTCCTCCAGTCATATGATGATTATCTTTCAAAAGTTTACAGTACATGGTTAGTTTTCTTGTGTTTACAATACTGGTTATTTATAGATTCCCATAGAGAGCATAGAGCTCATGGTTTTGGTTTAAGTTTACTTCGACTAATTAGTGATCTTGCAGCTATTTTACTTCAATACTCAATGTGTCCTTCTCTTTAAGCATGAACATGTTCCTATGTTTTTCAGTTGTAAAATTAATAATGAGTTATTAGACTCTCTAAAAATAAATTCTCCAATAATGTTAGTCTTCAGTTTCTTGAATACTGTCTCATTTAACAACATCAAGATTATGTGTTGAGAAGTTTAAGACTTTTCCAGTTTACTATAGTCATAAACTATGTCATAATTATTCCATACTTTCTTTTACTAGTTCTAAAACAATACCATACTTATTCGACTTGTTTGCAAGCATGAATATCTTCTTGGATCAAATAGTAACCAAGTTGTGTCCATAGTATTCAAATTATAACTATAATACAATAGTATTTTAAGTTATAACAAAGTGTTAACTTATACCTAAAAGTATTTCAAGTTATAACAAATGTATTAACTTTTAACTTAAGGTAGTATTTCCTACCAAACAAATACTATGATGTAATCGAAATGATGGCAAGCAATTCTTATAAAGTTTTAATCCTATACTATATTAGTTTCCATGGCATATTATATATCGATGGCATGTTGCTTATCATTAGCAATCATATGTTATATGGTTATTTGCAATGAAAGGTTTTTAAAACGTTTTCATGTGCAGCGATGACTTAAGGTTTCAACCCACACTTGTTGAGATTTTTGGAAGGGCACGTGGATAGGATCTCCTCCATTCATTGGTTGACTTATAATGCTGCAAACCCTACTTCTTTGCATTTTCGGACCAAGGATTCTCCTCCTTGCTGGCCAAGCTGTGAGCTCACGGCCATGAGAGGCATGTAACCTCCTTTATCGATGGGCATTTTTCCTGCAAATGCTGTATCGTGACTGTTGGGTATCGTAGTTTATGGTTTGGGTTCACCTGTGTGTTGAAGAATATATTGCGAGTGTGGTTGTTGGTTTCTCCAAGTAGCCCGAAGCCTGTACTTGTCTTACTCCTGCAACTGCTTACCCATGGCTTCTGCATTGTGACCTTGAGTCGGTTTTCTTGATTTCTTTGTCGTAGAGGTGATTTCAATGGTTCTTTCCTTTCGGTTTGAAGCTATCGTGACTTGGTGTCACCCATCTCTTCTCAGTTTCGACTCTGGTTAACAGGTAAGACTTTCCTATCTTGGTTTTTCTTTTTCATTTGATTATCCTTACTAGGGTTTTTATTATTTATGCAAATAGAGTTTAAATAATGTTCTAGTTTGGTCTTGCAGGTTCCTGCTACTGGCTCCAAAACTGTGGGTGGAAAACGAGCTCATGCTTCAGTCTTTTTGTGGGCTTCCAACTAGTAAGCCCCGGTCCCATCGAGGGTTCTTCCTGCATGTGGTTATGGTTGTTAGAAGTGGTTCCTATGGGTGAATGCACGGCCTCAGTTCTCTGTTGGTTATGATTTAAAGCTTGTTTATTGTATGTCCTTGTTTTTATTTAAAAACCCTTATGGTATTTCGTGCTGGGTAATGCAGGCTCTTGAAGCCGTGATGTAAAATGGTTTTTATAAGATGTTCTTAGCCTTACGGCCTAAGTAATGTAAATGCTTTTGTTTTTATTTTAAAAATATCCCAACTCTGAGCTCAGAGAGGCTTGTTGACCTTTGTTTAGTGTTACTTCAGTTTTTACAGTGAATTTTAGTAATGGAAGACTGTGAAATAGTCGGGGTTGTAATATGAGCTGGATTTTAATTCTCCTGTCAGTAATATATTTTGTTAATATTTAATATAAAGGATTTCATGCATACTTGGTTTTATTAGCAAGCCTGAGATTCGACCCTTTGACTCTAAAGGCTATAAGCTATTCTGTATTTGCGAATGGTTAATTAATAGTGGTTTATTTTTGTCAATAATTTGTATTTGTAATGTTTTCATTAATACCCTATATTATAATGATTTTCAATGCACTGTTTATGGGAAGATTACTGTGTTTTTTTAAAGATGATATTTAATTCTGGTTTTTGGCTTTTTAAGGGTTAATCATTGTATAAACCCTACAGTTTAATAATATCCTTATTTATACTTAAAGAACTCTTAGCTCTGTTTGATAATAGGAAATAGATTACAGTTATGAGTTCGATGCTAGCTCTGTTTATTTAATAATTCTTTAATAATTTTTACAGTTTGTTTTAATTCTTAGTTAAGAAATAATTAGGGTTTTAATGTAGCATACCTGAAAAATAGGATAAAGTTATCTTTCAGTAAATTTTGTAGTTTTTAAAGGATTATAGTAGAATCCTTTGGTCTTAGACAAAGGCACACAATGTCTGGAATTTCAATGTTATAAATTATTTTACAAATTCTTTTTACTTGGATTTTAGATGTTATCCTACTTAAAATGTTAAACCGTAAACTCTATATTTGATTAGAATACTAATACTAGAATTACTTCTATAATAATATTATTACTATTATCTTACATACCTATTTTTTTGTTTAGCTGAAGTAAATAAATACAGACAATATTTAATACTGCTGTATAGTAGAATTCATAAACAAATGAATTAAAATCTAGTTACAGTTCTCATTCAAGTAAAAGAATCATCTCATTCACCTAAACACCCAGCTGTACTAGAGTACTACCTGAGTAAGGTGTGGAAAAATACAGTTTGGGAATTTTAATTCTATATGTTTCACCTTTTACATATTCATTTCTATTTCTAACATAATCTATAATTTTACCAAGTCTAACATTACATAGTTATTCTTCCTTCATAAACCCTAAAATACTAACATGCCTGTAGTAGAAACTAATAAATATTTTACTGAAGACAATAAACAATAATATAAAGATAAATAGAACTTGTTAATGACAAGACGACAATAGCTTAAGGAGGCTGTTCCTCCCAACCAAACTCTTGGAGAGCACTCAAATAAAGCTTCCTCAGGACCCCCGAGCTTGTTCCTGGTCTTCTTGGCTGAGAACTGGGTGGAGAATACAACTTTAAGACCTCTGTCACCTGATTGGTCCAATTAACTCAGTAATTAAAATATGCTCTCAACAGTATGAACTTCAGCGTAGAAGCTGCAAAAACTTTAGTCTCAGCAGTTATCCCCTCAAACACACTTCAGTAATCCCCTCCATTGAATTTCTCTTGAGTAAATTCATTCACCCTGAATTATCACCTCTAGAAATGAGCAGCCTCACTTGTCTTCAATGGTAAATTTTATGGAGATGCCTAGGTCTTCTGGGTCAGTTTTCATTTAATGAGCCACCTGCTCTGATTCCACTTTCTTGGGGAATCATGACCACAAATATAGGGAAGTTATGACCTACAACAGTTGGAAGTGGTTTGAGGATGCTGCCACTTGTCAGTTTACTCTCCACCCAGTCTCCTCCACCAATTAAATAGTAAACACTCTTTTAACAGCTTCCCTAAGTTGTTGTCTCAGCATTTATTTATTTATAAATAAAATATTCTGAATTACATTAAATATTCTTAAACCCCACTTGGTCATCAATTACAAACTTAGCATAAAATTTAACACAATGTTCCTCAAATAACATTAAATTGTTTTTCCAAATTGGGGCATGTGACAAAGTTGATGATTAAGAGCTTGTCTAATTAGCTCTCAATGGTCTTAGCACTTCATGGGAACCTTTCATTAAGGTTTTTGTGCCAAGGATGCACTACCATCACTTGATCGATTGCGGACTAATTGTATCCAATAAGAAGGAAGTATTATGTCTCAAAGTGGTTCTTAAAAATATCAGTATGAAGAAAATTTACCCCTTGCGGCTCAAGGAGGGAATTTTCCTTATAAGAAAAAACAAAGAGAAAATACATGCTCCATCCCATGAACATACGACAAAGGATCTCTCTCATATCGAGTTCTATAAATATAAAAAAATTGGATATTTTGTTAACAAATTTCCTGAGAAGAAAATAAAAGTGAAGCAACATGCATCTATTGTTGAAGCAAAAGACCAATCACAGAAGAGGACCAATGAATCATAGTTTGATGAGTTTGTTGATGGTATTAGGAAGGACTAGTACTTAATCTCTACCCTTTTGGGATCCATTACCAACAACAACAAGATTTGGTTGGTAGATAGTGGTGCTTCCAAACATATGACAGGATATTAGAGTGGTTTCACAAATTTGTTAAAGGAAAATTCTTCACTACATGTGGAACTTGGGGACTATTCTAGATATCTAGTGAAGGGTGTTAGATCTTCATCCTTCTAGTTAGATTCATGAGACACTCTACATATGAATGCCATACTATTTGTACCTGGATTAAAGAAGAACCTCATATCTATTTCATTCTTGGAAAGAAAAGGATTTAGATTTTCCTTTGTGGATGGTTGAATTCTGGTATAGAATAAGGACTCAAGCATAAATTTAGCTAAAGTGATTGGTGTCTGAGAGGGAAGCTTGTATAGGTTGACATGATGCCCAATTCAATCATTGATCCATGACAATATTAGTCTATGTCAGCTACTACATCAAATATTTGCTCACCCACACTACAGATCTCTTCCCAAGTTAAGGAAGAGCTTTAAATGAAGCATAATGGTGTTTATAGAAGATGTGCACAACTTGGTAAGAATACCAAGGGATATTTCCTAAGTAGTGGGAGTCAATCCAAGGGAATCTTGGATATGGTACATTTTTATGTTTGTGGATTGATGACAATTCATTCCTTCACTGGATATCTATGCTATGTGATATCCATTGATGACTGCTTTCAAAAGACTTGGATATATTTCATGAAGACCAAGGATGAAGTATTTATCAAATTTTAGGAGTTTAGGAATCTGGTTAAGAACTTGATATGGAGGCATATCCAAGTCTCAAGGACAAATAATGGAGGAGAGTATACCTCTAATGAATTCAATGGATCATTGTAAGGATGTAATGATCAAGAGGGAGATGACAGTTCCTTACAATTCACAGCATAATGGGGTAGCAGAAAGGAAAAACAAGGCTATATGTGAGGCAACCAAAGAAATGATCCATGATCATGGATTACCTAGGGATTTATGCGTAAAATCACCTAGTACTGTGGCATATGTTATGAACAAGATCCCTCATCAAATATTGGGGGACAAGACTCTAGAGGAGGAATTCATAGGTATGAAACCTGAAGTCATTCATATAAGGATATTTGGTTTCCCAATGGACATGCATGTACCCAAGGAGAGGAGATTGAAGTTGGAACCTTCAGGAAATAAGGGGACCTTTGTGGGATACAATGAGACATTGAATGCTTTTGGGTATACATCCCTAGTTAGAGACATATTGAGGTTAGTTGGGATGTCACCTTTGATGAGTAGGAAACTTTAAGGAGATCTAGAGAATCTCACATGGAGATTGGTTGTGAAGAGCAGAAGGATCATATAGATATAGATAAATTTATTCATTGTTTAGATGATTAGAGGGACGATCCAATAGAGCCAACAAATCCTATGGATAGACCAAAAAAAATTACAATGGTCAAGAAAAGACCAACCTGGCTTCATAACACTCTGCATGAGGCTGAGAAGCATTATGCTCCTAGTGGTACCTTTAGGGAAAGTAATAGACCTCATATATTCTCAAGTTACATGGCACTTATGAGTCATATTATTGATTATAATCCTTCCATTTATGAGGAGGCTTATGATAAGTAGGTTTTAAGAGATGCCATAATGGAGGAGTATCGGTTCATCATGAAGAATGATATGTGGGAGATTGTTCCTAGACCTAAGGGGAAGTCTTTGGTGACTTGCAAGTGGATCTACAAGATTAAGGATACATTATATGGTAGAATCGAGAAACAAAAATCATGGTTCGTGGCTCGATGATTCTCTCAGAAAGAGGTAGTGGAGTACGAGGAGACATTTTCTCCACTTTCCATGTACACTACTATTAGAGCTATCATTTCTATTGCTTGAGTGATGGGTGGGATATTATATCAGATGGATGTAAAGAGTGTGTTTCTCAATGGTGAAATTGAGGAAGAGGTGTAAATAGATAAACCTCTGGGATTTGTGATACATGGGAAGGAGTCCCATGTATGCAAATTGAGGAAAGTACTATATGGACGCAAGTAGGCACCTAAAGATTGGTATTTTTGGATTGATATATACCTGATGATTTTGGGCTTAACCAAGAGTGTTATAGATCCCAACCTTTACTATAAGGTTGTCAACAATTATCCTTTGATATTGGTACTATATGTTGATGGCCTGTTTCTTACTAGAGTAGAGTAGCTCATAGTTGAATGCAAGTAGTTAGCATCTAAGTTCAAGATGAAGGATATAGGGATGATGCATTGTTTCCCTGTATTGGAAGTGTGGTAAAGGTCAAATAAGATATTTCTTAGTCAAGGAAAGTATGCAATTGAGATCCTATGGAAATTTGGTATGATGAACTACAAGTCCATTACTACAACGAATGAAGGTAACAAATCTAAATAAGCTGGATGATTCTACTTCAAATTTAGATTTGGTGGATCCCACTATGTACAAGAAGCTTATTGGATCCTTGATGTACCTGGTTAACACCAGGACAGATATTGTCTTTGTAGTAAATACCTTGAGCTAGTTCATGGTTGAGCCGAGCTAGTTACAAAGGGTGGAAGCAAAGCATGTGTCGAGGTAATTGCGTGGAACACTTGGATATGGTCTCAAATATATCTTTGGTGGTGATGTGTGGCTGCATGGTTATATAGATTCTAAATGGGGAGGCAGTGCGATATATATAAAGAGCACATCTCGGTGTTTCTTCAACTTGGGATCAACCATGGTTTCTTGGTTTAGTCAAAAGAAAACTTATGTAGCATTGAGTACAACAAAAGCATAGCATATTGCAGCCAGTGATGCAAGTTGTGAAGTAGAGTGGCTTCATAAGTTACTTGTTGGATTGTTTGATCAAATGCTGGAAACTACCTTGATATATTGTGATAATCAAAGTTTTATCAATCTTTTAGAAAATCCAGTCTTCCATGACAAGTCAAAACATATTGAGATTAAATATCACTTCATCTAAGACATGGAGTAGAAGGAAGCAGTTCAAGTCCAACGCATATCCACAAATGAGAAAATTACATATATTCTAACCAATCCTCTATCCAAGGAAAAGTTTGTATACTTTATAGACAATATTTGTGTGGTGAAGAATGTCTCCTTCGCTAAGAGAGAGTGTTGATGTTTGGGGAAGCTGCAAGAAGACATCCGCCTAGCCGTAGCCATGGTGCTTGCCTTGATGTGTCACTATGGTTTGACCTATGGAGGATGATGATGGTTCACTCACTGGTGTATGTGAGGACCTTGGATGTTTCCTTTCTTGGTCACGGTGCTTGGTCAAGTGGTAGAAGGCTTGGATTCTTACATATCTACTCTCGTGTTCTAGGAGGCCATAATATAGTCATTCTTGATCATGGAACTTGATGAAGTGGTATAATACTTGGGTTTACAATCACATGCCTACTTGGCTCTAGTATTCCTTGTCATAATAGGGTGGATTTGACTTTCCCATTCTTAAGGATTAGCTACCCCTATTGGAATGGTCAAGTCTACTCTAATGTGGTTGCACACACACTAGATTTATTCTGACATGGATGGGTGTGCATGTGAAGCAAGATCATGGAAATCCTTCTTGGGATATAAAGACTAAGTTTCTAGATCTTGCTATGTACATTAAGAATAAGTTGAGTGTATGTGCAAATAAATAAAAATAATTTAAACAATAAGATAAAGAAATAAAATACCAACAACCAATATCATGGGAAAATATTATGGTTTATGAAACCATGGGAGAGATGATAATAAAAATAATGAATTAAACATTAAAATGAAAAGATAAAGAAATAAAATACCATGGGCCAATACCATGGTTTTATGAAACCATGGGAGAGACAATAATAAAATATGATATAATAATTAATTAATTAAGAATATAAATAAAGAGCAAAAGGACATGCCTTTTGCATTTGAAAAGAAACTATGAGACCAATTTATTGGTCCATATATTATATTATATTCATCACTTTTTATCAATTATTCATTTTATTAAAAGTGTAATTATGGTTGAATATTTCAGTGTGTAATTATTTTTATGAAGAATTTGTTACAAAATTTTTATAAAATTCATAAGGAAAATAATTATCATATTTGAAAGTGGAAATATCAACATCTCGAAGATGTTTCACCAATATTTGAAGATCTCTACTCTACTAGCCTTCTTATACCCTCTGAGGAAAAAATCCAATAGCAAATTTATTAGATTGTTCTAGTAGTTCATAAAAGATTAAATAAATAAATATTGTTTGGAATAATATTTGTTATATGAAGATTAATGACGCACCCTTGCAAATTGGAATTTGTGGGTGGAAATGCATACACTTTTTTTGCAATGTATGGTGAAATCAATGATCCACTATCGAACCCCATGGTTTAATTATTGGGTAAACATACTCGCCCTTTATGATTTTCCAATTGGTTGGGGAGGATCAATGGCCATTCCAAGGATTATTCCATCTATCTACATTGTCTACATTTGATATAAGCATCGCTGCCCCCATTTTGGTTTCCACTCTATACTGCTTAACATATTTAGGATGGGGGTTAATTGAAGTATATTCACCAACCCATTAACCTACACCCTCATCTTTTAAAAATTCTCTACTCATGACTTGATATGCATATCCCACCTTACACTATGACTTATATTTCTCCCATCATCACTCCACTAGGGAACCCTTATCATCACTCCCTAAACTCAATACCCTAAAATCCCAATACACGCCTAGGATTTGACAACAAGGTTACCATCATTGTTCCAACAAGTATATTAAATCATTAAGAAGTAACATCAATAAAAACAAGAAGGTGTGTTGGAGGATCCTATTTGGATAGCCAACTAGGTCCTTGTTGATGGCCCGAGCTTGTAGGTTGTTGAATAAAATACAAGGAAATCAACAAGAGGAGATAGTCCAACCAGAAGGCTTCAAATCGACCCCATGTAGAGATGATTCTATGCTCGAGTTGTTTGATGTAACTAAATCCTATGGATATGAGGCCTCCACTAGCACAAGGTTTTTCATATCTAAATGGATATGTTCTTCCTCTAGGGAAGATCTGAGAAATTTTTACAGTAACTGGAGATTAGATTTGTCAAAGGAAACTGAGACAGTAATTGTGAATAATTTTAAGTAAAACAATTATATGTATGATTTACGACAAATAAATAATAACCCAACATATAGAAATATAAATCGGTCCTTTTCCCCTTTTCCAGCCTTGAATGAAATTGAAATAATGAAAATTGTACTGCTTTATCCAAAGTATTACATAAGTATAATTGTTCTATAAGAATAACACCGATTCAAAAATTAGTATGGGCATAAGTAATTATTCAATAGTTTCAATTAAAGGCATATGAATTAAATACAAACATTTATTAAATGCATAATCAACACATTAACATTGTAATGAAACATCAATACAGTGATCAGTGTTTTTTTTTCAATAAATAAGCAACCTATGATCAATTTGTCAGGAAGATAAGATAATAACCTGAATCCATGAAATACATTTAATGAATAACCCAAACACGTGACATAAGAAACAATGTAACTTTTATTAAAACTGTAAGAAATTACAATCTTGCAAATTACATAGCATCCCTAGTATGTCCTTGGTAGTTCCTTCTCCTATTTTCCTCCATAATTACTCCCGCCATCCCTCGTCTTGAGAGACATCCTTACCTTTAGATAATTATTACATTTACAAAAAAAGAAAATCTTCCCAAAATATGGGGTTACAAGATAACAATTTTAAGCTTTTCCAAGGGTAGATTGCCACTTGGAAAATACATCCAACAAATCCTATATGTCATGATACTGGGAATGCTCTAGGTGTAGTTCAACTTTGCAAATCAAGGATCCAATCCCTCTTTTCTCAAACTTTCCCCATTCTTGGAGGAAAAGGTCAATCCTCATCTGTGATGTGATAGGTGCCTCGATCCATTCCTTGATTTCGTCCAGGTGACGCTGACTAATTTCTTGAATCTGTTCTTTAGCTTTTGCCAAGTCACTCTCGATCTGTTCTAGCTTAAGCTTCAGAGGCATGGATTCATAAATTGGATCCAATAGTGGCAAGTCTAGAAAACCTAGCAAAGTTTTTGAAGCAAACCGTCTCTTTTTGTAGGTCACTTTTCCATCTCTAATTATGGAATCTACCAAGTCACAATCACTTTCCCACGTTTCAATTGAAACCTGGATTATTTTTAGCTTACCCTTGTCCAGGACTGGTAAATCATCAAGTCTAGCCTTGATATACTTTTTCCAGTCCACCAGAGTATCATAAGCCCTTGTCACTTCATTCCTCCTTTGAGTGTGATCATTGAGGAGGTCATAATGGCGCTCGAATGCATTGTATGCCTCTTGAATCTCATTGAACCCTTCAAAAAGACTAACCATTCGATGGTAAAGATCACCATGAATTCTATAGGCCAAATGTTTATAATTGGTTGTTCTACTATTTGGAATATATGTGGTGGAGGTTCTGGGATTGCTTCTTGCAATTGAACATGTGGGATGGATTCTTCAACCTTTTGTCTCTTTGGCTATGGTTCAACAATTGTTGTTTGTGCCTCCACTTTTGAGCTTATTCTTTTTAAACTTTTATTTATCTCCACTGACATGAGCAGGGAATGAAGTGTAGAAGAAGGTTGGGACCTTGTAGGACCTTCAAGAACAGACTTACCTTTATCCTTTGAGTGATTAGCAGGAGTGGAATAAAAGTTGGCTAATTACTCCTTTGCTTCTTTTTCTATTGTTTGCTTTTGGACATTTTATTCTACTGTCAATTTGAGCTTCCTATAGTGTAACATTGTTGTTTTAAGCTCTTTTTGATACTGGAAGATGAAGCTTTTATCCTGAGGTGAATAGATTCTTCTCACCACCTCTAAAAAGTCATTAACACCTCGAAAAATTGAGTCATCGGGGTTTTCCTGATGGACATACATGGTCTTCATGTGCTCCTGAACAAAGTGGTTGGCTAAGAATGCCTTAGGATCATTCATCCTGTTAGGTTCCTCCCCTAAATTCATTGTAGTAATGACCTTGCCAAGAGTGGAAGCATATGTGGAGATCTGCAAAGTAAAAAATCCCAAATTGAGGGGAAATTTGGGCCAACCCTTCCTCTTAGTTGTTGTAAGCTTTGGGGAGAGCCCATCAATCACAGTCTGGAAAAATATTTCTTGGAGCACCATCCTGTCTGTCACTGTCATGGGCACTGAATGTCTAGTGTTGCTACCCCAAATTGATGTAGGAGAAGTGCTCACCCACATACCAATCTCCCATGGTGGATATTAGTGCCTTGGCCCTATCAGAGAAAGTGGGGGAATCCCATTTGAATATTTTCTAATAAATCGACTCAATGAAATGGTCATAGATGTCATAAATGTGGGGAACAAAATTGTCCTCCCATAAGGCTGAGTAGTAGATGTGGACAAGTGGTGAAGTCCTTGTCCAATTCCATCCCATAGTAGGGAATGGAGATGTTGCACAAAAAGATGTCCATAACATAATTCAACAGGTAGAAAGATGGATTTCTGGATGCCAGGTTCTTCTAATACTTTTTCTATGGCCTCCTTCATAGCGAATGAAAGAATTTGTGCCAAGTTGAAAGATTCACTTGTATTTAGGACATGATGAGGGAGGGGCACCCATTCCACTTTAAACACAGTGCAATTTTGATGCCCATACAACTCATCAGGTATTCACTTAGTGAAACCATTTCATAGCGCCTTTGTTCATGGGATATTAACAAATGCCCCTAATTTCACTACATATTGATAATTACTTACATAAATACTTTTGTTGAGCCCCCCCTCCCAATACATATTTCCATTTAAAAAACCCCATTTTTTACAATATATTCCTTATTTTTACTAGAAACCAATTTTTATATTGGCCCAATACCTATAAATCCCCCATACCATACTCCCCGCTTCCCAATACCTACAATATATTGACCTTATTTTTCACAATTAAAAAGCCCCCTTTATGAATGAACGTGATAATATATTGCTCAACAAGATGAATCCTCTATGATACAACCTGCAGAGCATTGCCACCAATAGAGAGAAAAACTCCATGACCCAAGAGATGGGATAAAATTTATCAGGATTGGGGATGAAATCTGTGGGGTTATCCATCCATGATTTTATCATCTCTTAAAAATTATAGTTGGTCATGGAAGCTTCAAAAAATTGAGAATTCAACAACCGTGTTGTGGTGGGATGAGGGCGTATTCTCTTGCAAAGACCTTAGGGAGAAAAGAGGCAACTTGGGTCTACACGTGGTCCTCAAAATATCGGTCTTTGAGGTTTGTGTGGTCAAGTTCCCACTTGAACGGGTTTGTGTATGGCATGAATGGAAGTCTGGCCACTATAAAGTGGAGCTGGGACTTGCTTATATTGGTGTAAATTGACTGGTCATGAGCAAGGGTATACAAGTCATCATTATCGAAAATGGCGTAGATTTGGGATCAATACAGGTAGTAGGTTTCTGACACTTGTCCGATGGTGTCAGAGAAAATACCAACATTAGGGTTCTTTCTCGTCTGCTCATTCAGAGCAGTATTAGACCTTGTAGTTCTTGACATATTGGTAGACTGGGAGGTAAATTCTGATAAAAATTTAGAGACCATAATTAAATTACCCAAGATAAAAATAACAAGATTGAACCGCTGAGAATTGAGAAATTCGATAAACTTACCCATAGATAGCTCGAAAACAAGAGGATTCGTGGGCTTAGAGAGAAAATCACAGTAAAATCTTTGTGCAGGTAAAAATTGCAAGTTGAAATGGTGAACAAATCAGAAAATTCGAATGTTTTAAATTAGGCAAGTCCAATGACGAAATAGATCCACGTCGTAAATTTCAAAAAAATCAACGATCAAGATTAGAATGGGAAATGGAATTGCGGAGATAAACTTTAACCAATTTCTTCAATTTCAATTTCTGCAATCCGCAATTTGCATTACGGGTTGCGAAATTGCGAGATGATTTTTGGGACCAAAATTGGATTTCTTTACTTTCGCAATCTGCAATATGCAATCCGCATTTCGGGTTGCAGAATTACGAGAACACAATTTTGCAATTTTATTGCTTATTGAGTTTTTTTTTCGCAATGCGGATTGCGGATTGCGGGTTGCGAAAATGTGCAACCGAAAATTGAGATTTTATTTGCGAAAAGATTTTTCGACATTCGGAATTTGCGTTTGCAGGTTGCGGATTGCAGAAAGGAAAAAGCAACAAAAATAAATAAATTTTAATATCTGCAATCTGCATTTGCGGGTTGTGGATTGTAGGAAAACAATTTTCAAAACCTCAAAAAAAAAGGACTTCCGCTATCCGTGTTGCGGATTGCGAAATGCAGGTTGCGGAGAAGCAAAAATAATGAGCAAAAGATATTGCTTCCATAATCCACAAACCAAAAGAAAACCAAGGCTTTAACATAATTGATTAAAAACCAAAACATAGTACTTATAGTAAGCATGAATAAGACCCCATAAAAAATCATATCCTTAAAGGTTCCCTTTGAATGAATGAATGGGCCTCCTATTTTAGTAGTTGAAATGGGATCTATTGCTACCAGTAACAAATGACAACTCATTGAGCGAAGCAATTATCTCTGTACAGACGATCTCAATAATTTCAAATGAGATATGTCAGTTAGAAAAATATTTAATCTTATAACCAAAAGTGAGCTCATAAAAGTACAACCGGATCTAGCAGGAGTAATTTCATATACTTGTCATCTTACTAGCCAAAAAATCACTGAATAATCATGCTCAACAGATGAAACAGGTTCAAAAGTAATAAGGTATCCCTGTAAGAAATATGTAAGTAGAGGAGGGCAATTTGTGATAAACCTTTGGGAAGACCTTGATCTATTTCAAGACCATCAAACTGGTAACCACCTTGAATAAAGATTATTTACACACAGAAATACACACACACAGATTCCTCAACATTTGCACAGATTCTTTACACACAGAAACACACACACACACACACAATATATATATATATATACATTAAGAAACAACAACTTGGTTGAAACAAGACCACTTCCATAGTAAGGTGCGATTCCGTTCACAAATCCTACCTGGAAACTTAACAAGATATCTCTATTAGGAGACTCCTTGTCTTTTAGTTTTTACACTAAAAGAAATTACCATGACTTGGTGACAACCTATCAGTAATTCTAGTCCATAATAGGACCCATGAACATGGTCAAGTTGTCTTGTGATAATACCCCATGTCCTTGAATACAACAAGTTGCAGTTAAAAACAAAACAAAACAACATTATTTACAATGTAAATTACAAGCCATTACCATGGATTGGTAACCATCTGGTGGTAATGTCATTCACTGAACATATCTATGAACATGATAGGTTGTCTTATGATAACGCCCCCTATCTTGCAATTTACAATTATTTAGGTGGTTTTATACAGTTTCAAGGTGATCAAGGTGAGATAAAAAAAGAACAAAGTTTGAGGAGGTTATAAAGATTTACTGTTGATCACCAATGAGGCATCTAACATGAATACTAGACTACTCCTAAAGGTTCAAACATCATTATGAGGGTTAGTAAATATAATGATTCCAGGAGGGAAAGCCACAATTTTAATGAGTTGGCATAGATCTTTGATTGTATCCCCATGAAGGCACTATTTCGGATATAAATCGAGTAAGGGTTTTTTGACATATCCAACTTGAAATTTCTCAGTTAGAAATCTTGAAGATGAACCAATCACCAACTATAACCAATTGTTGTGTCAATATCATGTTTTGTGAAAAAATAAAACAGAAAGGAAAACACAATAAAAAAATAAATCAAACCAGAAAAATCCAATCAAAGAAAACAAACCCATGTACAGATAAGCAAATGCTTACCTTAAACAAAGTACTTTTTGAGGAGTTGGATCTTCACTGAATAGGTCTCAGGGAATGTCACGTACCCATACCCTGGATACCATAATGACTAATTTTTTTCTTTAAACATCCAGCCATGGGTCATGTAACATCCTTCAAACATACATTCCCAGGCTTAGAAACCACTGTAACAATCATTCCACCCTTGAAAGATCCATTCTCTCACTAGAAGAACCTTTTCTGCACTAGACCTTTCCATTCCCCACTCCTCCTTCCACCCTTCTAGTTGCGAAACTCAGGAATCAAAAAGCTAACATTTGACGGAAACATTCAACCGTTCTTGCACCTTCTGCCTTCTGCTTGCGGAACTCAGGAATTAGAAAACCAACACTTGGGCACATTTCTCCATCTCATTTCTGGTTTCCTCCTTTCGGCTTCCACTTGTCAACTGTAGATCTTGGAAGTTGGAAACCCACTTTTCCTTAGGACTTTTTCCTAATTTTCGCCTTACGCCTGCCACCTATCAGCTACGAAACTTGAAATTAAGAAAATCACCATTATGCCTTGTTTCAAATGCTCTCTTCCACCTTTCACCTTCTGCAGGAGGATTTCGGGTGTGGAAAGACTTAATTCAGATGCCCTCTGAATTTTTAACCAGGCTTCTAGCCTCCATGATCATAAGAAACATATATTGAAACATACAAGGAAAATATAAAATCAAACGTAGGATCATTTAACCAACAATAAACTCTACTAAACATTCGCAAGCATTCATCATATTCATTTCATTCATAGTAAAATACATTGCATAAACAAGAATAATAGAGATACTTATCATGAATATGAAGTTGTCCTGTAACTAGCTATGTCGCTCCAACATTCCACCCAACCATAGGCTAGTTGTGTTCATCAATCAGTCAACACAACTACCACCCTCAAGCTGGGCATGACTTCCACTAGGAACTAGAGAACAATAGACTCACACACAGACATATCACATCAAACACAGTCAATCCAACCTTCAGTTGGGTTTATCAGACTGTCTATCCAAGCCAACACTCAGTTGGGTTTATCAGGCTGCAAGCTTACAAGCCAAACATTGTTGGGTTTATTAGGCTTACTCATTCAAGCCAGCTAACTATTGGGTTATTAGATTGTTCACAGTCAATCCAACTTTCACAATAAGAACTAGCCAATCCAACTAACAAATGGGTTTATCAGACAACTCACAGTCAAGCCATCACACTACTGGGTTTATCAGGCTTACTCAGCCAAGCCGACATACAATTGGGTTTATCAGGATATCCAACCAAGGATTACTCACAAGGCCAAAATGCACAACAAGACACATTCAATCCAATTACAGTTGGGTTTATCAGGATTCTCATCCTAGCCAATGTACAATTGGGTTTATCATACTACTCACAGTCAATCCAATCTATCTTTAAGTTTATCAGGATGTTTTGGTAGTGGACAAAAAGATTTGCTAAGCTAGTGAGATCACACACAGAGCTAAGGACACCTTCACAAGATATATCTTTCTTGGAATCCACAATTCCTACACACCCAACACAAGGAATTATCCCCTTCTCTGCTCCACAGTCCCTCGAGCTATACCTTCCCTTCTATTGCTCTTCAGGATGTGCAGAGAAAATTCACCAGCCACTCTTATCTTACTGTGAGGTTCCACAATAGGTTTATAAAGCACATTCAACGTCTATTCCACTCCTAAGTCTTGCATACAGTTTAGACCCAAACCAGGGTGCACATCACAACAACCACAGGGAAACACAACAACACAGGATCCACTCTATAACACAGAGAACATGTTTGCATACCACTCTGTAACACAGAGAAAACAAGGTTGCACCCCACAATGTACCACAATTTGGTTCATGATAACACTGTAACACACAACCAAGGTTTCATACACTCTGTAACACAGAGAAACACTGTAACACCACCATGAACCACATTTAACAACCACAATGTAGGATCCCCCAATTAACAACACTTGAACAACCACAATGTAGATGTACTGAACAATGAACCACACTACATAACCATGAACATAAACCTTATCCACATCTCAGGAGAGTGAACAATTCATAAACGATCGGATCGAATGATAGAATGGTTCAAATGACCAAACCGATTATGTGAATACCGGGATGACAGACTGGGCACAAATCTCATGTTTACTTGCTTTAGAAGCAAGAACATGAGTTTTGCAACTACATGCTTGCTCAGTCACGAAATTGATTGCCATGCATTGCTCTTCCCAAGGCATTAACTACATCAACCAATTTCCTGCAAGAAAATTGAATGATTGAGCACAAGGATGAACCAGGGTAGACGGGCTAATGAACTGGTAAATTTTGAACAGATTTGCGATTGAGACCAACCATCCAACATATCGACGTCACACATCAATTCTTCTGATTGAAATAGCACGACTTAACAAATTTTTGATGTGCGCGAAATCTCTATCAAATACGCTTCACCAAATTTGGATTCCACCATTGATCTGGTGAGGCCACAGATTCGAAGGTCCACAAAAATTCCACTAATTCAACTTGCGAGTTGTTTAACATCAGCGAGTGTGTGCGTATTTTTAATGAAATCTGCTTTACCGAATTTGGATTCCACCATTGATCTAGCGGGGACACAAATCCAACGGTCCACAAGGATTTCACTGATTCAACTAGAAAGTTGTTTAACATCAACTAGCGGGCATGAAATTTCTATCAAAAGGATTTATTCCATCACGCGTCTTCCTGGGTGACTTGGATGAGAAATTATTGAAGTTTTTTCAGCTGATTAGGCCAGGTTTTGTGAGGATTGAACCTGCAATCCCTCACCTAGAATCTACTGGTTAACTCCTTCTCCGTTCCTCTGTGAAATCATGCCCCCATCTCTTTCATGTTGTAGTGCATAGCTAGCTGTGGTATTTTTATTAAATTACAGGTTTATATGATATTCAAAATGTGTTGTGCTTTGACCAACACTATAACCATAGGCATCAACCATGACCACCTATACAAAAAATACAAAATCAAATGGCAGGGCCTTGGCTTTGAGCTCCTTGCCATGATTTTCATACAATATATACATCATGTACAGTTTTAGTACCATGGGGTCAAAACCGGGGCATTACAGTCCCCTCCCCCTTGGGGTTGAAACTGGGGTGTTACATTCCCCTCCCCCTTTATTAGCACTATCGTCAGTGCTTTACAGAATTGAACAAAGATGGATGTGCCAATCGCATGAAATCCTCCATCTCCCACGTAGCCTCATCAGGACTGTAGTGCTCCCATTGGACCTTTACCTGTCCAACAGCTTGATTCCTGAGCACTATGAACTTCTTGCTGAGGATGTGCAATGGCTCGATTTGGAACTTTCCCTCGGGTTCCACCTGAATCACATCCAAATTTATCACATGGTTACGGTCATGTACATATTTCTTAAGCAAAGAATCATGAAAAACATTATGAGCTCTATTGCTAGTAGGCAATGCAAGTCTATATGCAACTAGCCCTATTCTTTAAAGCACTTCAAAAGTCCCACAATAACTAGGTGACAACTTGCCACAACTTCCAAGATTCAAGGAACTCTTCCTTTCCCTCACTCTAACATAAACATGATCCCCAACACTGAAATCTCTATGCACTCTATGCTTATCTGGATAGCTTTTCTGTCTATACTGGGTTGCTTTCAGGTTTTGCCTGATCTTTGCAACCTCTTTCTCCATTTCCTTGAGAAATTCTGGACCAAGCACAATCTTGTTCACTGGATTATCCCAAGTCACTGGTGTTCTACACCTTCTTCCATACAAGGCTTCATATGGACTCATTCCCTAGGATGCTTGTTGTCCATTGTTATATGCAAATTCTACCAAGTGTAAATAATCTTCCTACTTGGATGGTTTCTCCATCAAATACATGCAAAGCATGTCTTCAAGCACCTGATTCACTCTCTTGGTATATCCATCAGTCTGAGGATGGTAAGTCATGCTAAAGTTCCACTGTGTACCCAAATCTGCAAACAAGCCCTTCCAAAAATTGGAAGTGAACTTGGCATCCCTGTTAGAAATTATTGCCTTAGGCAATCCATGCAATCTGAAAATATCCTTCATGAATATTTTTGCAATTTCATCGGTCTTATGTGTGGACTTAACCGGTATAAAATGTGTTTCCTTTGTCAACTTTTCCACCACAACCATGATGGAATCATGGTGTCTCCAAGTCATTGGAAATCCTGTAATAAAATCCATCGAGGTAACTTCCCATTTCCATTCTGGAACTGGCAAAGATTGCAACAAACCTGCTGGGTGTTGATGCTCAACCTTCACCTGCTGACATTTCATGCACCTTGAAATATATTCAGCCATGTCCTTTTTCATTCCTGGCCATAAATACTTCTTTCTAGTTGCAACAATTGTCTTCTAATATCTTGAGTGACTAGAATATGGAGCTTGATGGATTTCATCCATAACAATTCTCCTCAAATCTGCTACCTTTGGAATATAAATTATGTTTTTATAGGTAAGAAGTCCATATTTTTCCAATTTATATCTCTCATACCTCTTTTCAAGGCTTTGTTGCTGCAAATTGTCCTTTATTTGCACATACATTTCATCTTCAGTAGTATGATTAACAATCTGCTGCCTCAAATCTGGTTGGAAAATACTAAGAGATGCCACATGCATCTTCCTGTTGAGTGCATCAAACTTTATTTATTTATTTTCCCTTTATGTGTTTGATCTCAAATCAAACTCACATATGAACTCCATCCATCTAGCTTTCCTAGCATTTAAAGTAGGCCGATCAAAACAACTACTTCAAACCACAGTGGTTTGTCCTTAGCTCAATTTTTTTGCCCATTAAGTAATGCCTCCACATCTTGAAAGCATGTACTATGGCTACATGTTCCAATTCATGAGTAGCATATTTCTTCTCATGATCCTTCAACTTTATGGACTCATAGCACACCACATGGTTGTCTTGCATAAGAACTCCTCCAAGTCCTTTATTACATGCATTAGTACACACCACAAAATCTTTCTCTGGGTCTACAATTTTCAAAACAGGTGCACTTGTAAGAAGATTCTTCAACTGCTGGAAGATTTCTTCACATCTTGGTGTCCATTCAAACTTTATCCCCTTCTTTTGCAAAGAAGTGATGGGATGTGCAACCTTGGATAATCCTTCAATGAATCTCCTGTAGTAACCCGCAAGTCCCATAAAAGATAGTACATTTGTCACATTTCTTGGGGTTGACCAATTCATAATGGCTTCAATATTTTTAGGGTCTACAGATATTCCTTCCTCTGAGATAACGTGACCTAGATAATGAATTGTATCTTTATAGAAGTCACATTTTCTCAACTTTGCATACACCTTATGCTCCCTTAGAATTTTCAATGTCAGTCTCAAATGTTCTTCATGCTCTTCCTCATTCTTAGAATAAATAAGAATGTCATCCAAGAAAACAAGAACAAACTTGTCCAACTACTCACTGAAGCACTATTCATGAGACACATAAATGTAGCTGGTGCATTGGTGAGACCAAATGGTACCACCACAAAATCATAATGTCCATACTTTGTTGTGAAGGATGTCTTATGAATATCTTCATCCTTGATCCTTACCTGATGGTAACCAGACCTCAAGTCAATATTGGAAAATACCTTTTCTCCTCTCATTTGATCAGAAAGGTCATCAATTCAAGGTAAATGGTATTTATTCTTCACAGTGACTTTATTCAACTGTCTGTAATCAATACACAACCTGAGTGTACCATCTTTATTTTTCACAAACAGAATTGGTGCTCCTCAAGGAGACACACTTGTCCTGATATGCTTCTTTTCCAACAACTCTTGTAGCTGCATCTTTAGCTCTAGAAATTCGGGTGTGCTCATCTTGTAGGGTGTCTTGGATACTAGTGCTTCTCTTGGCACAACTTCAATTGTAAAATCAATGTCCCTCTTTGGAGGAAGCCCTGAAATTTCATTAAGAAAAAAATCCCCGAATTCCTGCAACACATGAAATCCCTCCAACCTAGGAGTTTCATTCTTTGTTTCCTCCAAGACACAAGCTGCATACAATCTACAACCTTTTCTACATCAATTTTATAGCTCCATTGCTGAAATCTGTCTAACGGAAACCACTTTTGGAATGTCGCTTGCCACTCTTGGGTTTCCTTTTTCATCCATGGACTCAAAAGTATTGTTGTAACAATCAGGATTTACTCTATGCACTTCTAACCAATCCATTCCAATGAGAATATGATAGGAACCAAGTGTAAGAACATTCATATATGCATAAGTGACTAACCCATCCATATCTAATTGACATTTCTCTACCACTTCACTAACCTTTCTCTTGGTTCCAGTGGCTAGTCAAACTAACCATTATTTGCTATGATTTAACTTCTTAAAAGCACAAATATCAACAATGTTAGGAGTAATATAACTGTGAGTAGAACCAGGTTCAATCAAAATAGAAACAGATTGCTCAACAATCTTACCTTCAACTTCAACCCTAGTTGACTGATGATCTCCTTGGTAGTCCTCTAATGCTGCACAAATTCTAGGGACAATCCTTACTACTTGCCCATAGTTTCTGCTTCTTGAATGTTGTGAGCTTGCCTTACATACCCATCTTCAAGTGGACAGTTCCTACGCATATGGGGTCCTCCACATTTCCAACATTGGAGAGGTTCTCTTGGATCCTTGAGATCTCTTGGCATGTTATCCATCACTCAGGTTGGCTTAGCCACAACTTGTGATGGTTTCCTTTGCAGCTGATTTCGGAAGTTAGAGGGTTTGAAACCTTTCTTCCTTTGATCAAAATTTTCCTTCTTCTTTTCCTTCCATGCCTTATGGATATCATGTTTTCCTTTTTTCTTATCATAGCAATACTTAGCCTTCCTAATAGCCTCTTCTAGAGTTCTAGGTTCATCAAACTCAATCCTATCTTCATATGAATGAGGTAACCCACTCAGAAAATGCTAGATTTTCACTTTATCATCTCTGATGTACCTGACATACCTCAGCAGCTCCAAAAAATTGTTTGCATACTCTTCCATGGTCAGCTGTCCCAATCTCACCTCATGGAACTCTTCAATCTTGTCATCATAGTACCTGTCAGAGAGGTACTTTTGCTTGAAGTACTTCTTGAACTGCTTCCACACAATCTTTCTATCATTGATATTATTCACTTGCCTGAGGTGATCCCACCATATGGATTCTCTTCCATTCAGATTGAAGATGGAAACTGTTTCCTTCATATTTCCTGAGTAGTCTTGGACTTGGAAATAATTCTTCATCCCAAAAATCCAAGCTTTAGCTTCTTTACTAGTCTTTACTTCACCATTAAAGGTAGGAGGCCTTGCCTTCTTGAATTCATCACGTGAATTGTTCCTGTAACGCCTCTTTCTCCTATTCCTATGAGATGAGGAGCTTAAACCCCCACTAGATCCTTTAGAGTCAGATGATCTACTAGAAGATCTATTTCTTTTTCTAGCACTTCTCTTACTTCCCTCTAGATTTGTTGTCTGATGCCCAGAGTTCATCTTTCTTTGGATGTATGTCAAACTCTGTAGCATGGCTGCATTCAGATGATTGTGCTCTTCCTGAGCCTTAATCATTCTTTCATTGTATTCTATGTAACTCTGCTTCTCTGCCCTTGGGCTTCTCATGGTGGCTGCAAAATTTGGGGGAGTCTCTTGAAATATTCTTTCATTAGACTCTGTTTCAGCATTCCCAAATTGAATGTTTCCCCCCATAGCATCTTCCTCATGTTCATAGGGATCCTGTGCATCATTCATACCGTAGGTTCTCATGGCTGAGCCAAAAACCAACTTTTCCAATCTGCACTATGACTCTGCAAAATGTTTTATCAAATACCATTGTTAGTTTCACAGTAATGTAGAATTTAAAACTTACCTGCCAACTGTTTTACTATGGTTTTCTTTCTGCAATTATATTCAACTTGGCCCCTTCAAGACCAATGTTGTAACCATTGGATTTGATACCACAATGTAGTTTACTACAATGTTGGTATCAGAGGATGTTCTTATCTCTGTCAACTACTCATTATGGCCCATTTAGGCCCGGCGCTGCAACCCGCAGCTCTGATACCACAATGTCATGTACCCATACCCTGGATACCATAATGACTAAAAATTTTCTTTAAACATCCAGTCATGGGTCATTGAACCTCCTTCAAACATACATTCCCAGGATTAGAATCGATTGTAGCAGTCATTCCGCCCTTGAAAGATCAATTCTCTGGACATCAGAACCTTTTCCACACTGGACTTGTCCTTTCTGCACTCTTCCTTCCGCCTTCGGCCCTTCCTCCTTCCGCTTATGAAACTCAGGAATCAGAAAGCTATCCTTCAATGGAAACATTCAACCGTTCTTCCGCCTTCCTCCCTTCCACCTTCCAATTTCGGAACTCGGATATCGAAACTTAGCATTTCGATAGAATTGTTCAACCACTCTTCCGCCTTCCGCTTGCGGAACTCAGGAATTGGAAAACCAACACTTGGGCGCATTTCTCCTTCTCATTTCCGGTTTCTGCCTTTCGTCTTCCACCTGTTAGCTGTGGAACTCAGAAGTCATAAACTCACTTTTCCTTAGGACTTTTTCTTATTTTCCGCCTTCTGCCTGCCAACTATTAGTTGCGGAACTCGGGACTCGAAAACTCACAATTCTTTTTTGTTTCAAATGCACTCTTTTGCCTTCTGCATTCCGTAGGAGGATTTTAGGTGCAGAAACACTTAAGTCACATGCCCTCTGACTTTTTAACCAGGCTTCTAGCCTCCATGATCATAAGCAACATACATTGAAACATACAAGGAAAATATAGAAGCAGATGCAAGATCATTTAACCAATAGTAATATGTACTGAAAATTAACAAGCATTCATCATATTCATTTCATTCATAGGAAAATACATCACATAGACAAGAATAATAGAGATACTTATATTGAAGATGAAGTTGTCCTGCAACAAGCTATGTCGTTGCCGCACATTCCACCCAACCATAGGACAATTGTGTTCATCAACCTCTCAACAAAAATGCCACCCTCGAGCTGGGCATGAATTCCACTAGGAACTAGGGAACAACATACTCACACACAACCATATCACATCAAACACAGTGAAGCCAACCTTTAGTTGGGTTTATCAGACTATCCGACCAAGCCAACAGTTAGTTGGGTTTATTAGGCTGCAGGATTACAAGCCAAATACTGCTGGGTTTATCAGGCTTACTCAGCTATGCCAACTAACTGCTAGGTTTATCAGACTATTCATAGTCAAGCCAGCTTTCACAATAAGGACTAGCCAATCCAACTAACATATGGGTTTATTAGACTGCTCATAGTCAAGCCATCAAACTGTTGGGTTTATCAAGCTTACTGATCCAAGCTGACATACAGTTGGGTTTATCAGCAAATCCAGCCAAGGATTACTCACAAGGCCAAAATGCACAACAAGACACATCCAAGCCAACTACAGTTGGGTTTATCAGGTTGCTCAGCCAATCCAATGTACAATTGATTTTATTAGCCTGCTCACTATCAATCCAATCTATCTTTGGGTTTATCGGGCTGCTAAGGCAGTTGAAAGGAAGAATTGCTAAGTTAGTGAGATCATACATAGAGCTAAGGACACCTTCACAAGATCTATCTGGCCTGGCATCCACATTTCCTACACACCCAACACAAGGAAGTATCCCCTTCTCTACTCCATAGTCCCTTGGGCTATACCTTCCCTTCTGGTGCTCTTCAGGATGTTCATAACAGATTCACTAGCCACTCTTATCTTACTGTGAAGTTCCACACTACGTTTATAAAGCACATTCAATGTCTCTTCCACTCCTAAGTCTTGCATATAGTTCAAACCCAAACTAGGCTGCACATGACAATGACCATAGGGAAACACAACAACACAGGCTCCACTCTGTAACACAGAGAACATGTTTTCATACCACTTTGTAACATAGAGAAAATAGGGTTCCACCCCACAATGTACCACAATGTGGTTCAGGATAACATTGTAACACATAACGAGGGTTTCATACACTCTGTAGGACAGAGAAAAACTGTAACACCCCCATGAACCACACTTAATAACCACAATGCAGGATCCCCCAATGAAAAACACTTGAACAACCACAATGTAAATGGAATGAACAATGAACTACACTTCACAACCACGAACAAAACCTTCTCCATGACTCAGGAGAGTGAACAATGCATAAACGATCAGATTGAATGATAGAATGGTTCGAATGACCAAACCAATCAGGTGAGGATCGTGATGACAGACTCACCATGAAATCCTATGTTTTACTTGCTTCAGAAGGAAGAATACGACTTATGCAACTATAGGCCTACTTAGTCATGAAATTGACTGCCATGCCTTGCTCTGCCCAAGGCATTAACTACCTCAACCAAATTCTTGCAAGAAAATTGAATGATTGAGCATAAGGACATGCCAGGGTAGACGGTCTAACGAACATGTAACTTTTGAACATATCTACAACTGAGATCAACCATCCAACAGATCAACAATGTACAACAATTTTGCTGATTGAACTAGCCCGACTTAACAAACTTTTGATGTGCACGAAATCTCTATGAAATCCGCTTCATGAAATTTGGAGTCCACCGTTGATCTGGTGAGGGCACAGATCTGACGGTCCACAAAAATTTTGTTGCTTCAACTAGCAAGTTGTTTAACATCAATGGGTGTGTGTGGAATTTTTTATGAAATCCGCTTCACCAAATTTGGAATCCATCGTTGATCTAGTGGGGACACAGATCCAACGATCCAAAAGGATTTTGTTGATTCAACTAGCAAGTTGTTTAACATCAACTAGAGGGTATGAAATTTCTATCCAAAAGGATTTATTCCATTGTGTGTCCACCTAGGTGACTTGGATGAAAAATCAGCGAAGGTTTTTCAGCTGATTAGACCGAGTTTTGTGAGGATTGGACCTACAATCCCTCACCTGACATCTACTGGTTAACTCCCTCTCCGTTCCTCTGTGAAATCATGCCCCCATCTCTTTCACATTGCTATGCATAGATAGATGTGGTAATTTAATTAAATTGCAAGTTTATATGATATTCAAAATGTGTTGTGCTTTGACCAGCACTATAACCATAGGCATCAACCATGGTCACCTATACACAAAATACCAAATCAAATGGCAGGGCCTTGGCTTGAGCTCCTTACCATAATTTTCATACAATATATACATCATGTACAATTTTAGTACCAAGGGGTCAAAACTGGGGCATTACACTCCCCTCCCCCTTGGGGTCAAAACGAGGGTGTTACAAGGAAACCTTCCAGTGTCTGCAACCGGATAGTACCCGGGCCAATGTTTTTTGTAATAGTGAATGGCACTAACCACAAATGTTGAATTTTAGTATAATCATTCTTGTCTTTGTGGGGTTTGTCCCTTTTCAGTACCAGATCCCCAACATGAAAATTTTGGTAGTTCAAAGACTTCTCATCAAACCACCTCTTAACCAATTGTTGATGTTAATATAATTTGTTTCTATATTTTTCTCTCTCCTCTTCTAATTTAAGCAATGTATCAATTCGACTTTGAAGAGGAGAGGATTCATCATCTTGTGAGAAAGATTGATCTATTTGCAATGATGGAAGGAGGAGGTTTGAGGGTAGAACAGATTCCTTTCCATAAACAAGGCAGTAAGGAGAGTTCCCAATGGCAACTTTAGGAGCGATACGATCTTCCCATAGGAAATTAATGAGCTTGGTATGCCAGCCCTCCTAAACCATGTACAATAAAACCATGGGTTGTTTAGGAGGCCTTGCACATGGTTTTAAAACCATGTGCAAGGAAACACTTTTTTTCCGATAATTCAATTTTATTATTTTGTTAGGTGGGAACATTACAACATCTCCCCCATATTGTGTTGTTTTTCTGAACTGGCCTCTAGAGCGCCTCTCGGCACAATAAAATTAAAAACTAGAGGTACAAAGTTGCAATCTCTATAAATCACTAGTAATAGAAAATGGTGAACAATATTATTGTTATTGCTAAGAGCATATGGTTAACAACAATGTTATTATTGTGGTTTGGGATAGCTTAGTTGGCAACTTACAATGCACATTAATCATTCCTTTGAGCCCTTTTTAGTGTCATTTGAAAGATCATATTGGCAATATGAGCATATGGTGAACCACAATATTATTATCATGGTTTGGGATAGCTTAGTTAAAAACTTACAATGCACATGAATGATCCTTGAGCCTCTTTTAATGCCATTTGAAAGATCAAATGATTGAGGATTTCTACAATAATCTGGATTCATGGTAGAGATTTGCAAGTTTTTATCCACTCTAAATGCTACGCTACTCGGAGACCATCATTATTATTTTTATTAACATACTTTAAATGTAAATATATTATCTCCACATCCATCCTTAGCTTTGTTATCCACCAAGTCATATCGGTGAAGGACGCTTGTCCAAGGTCATTACCATTACACCACTAAGACATAATACTGTGCTAAAAACCTTTTCTTTTCCTCCCAAAGTTATGATATTAACACTCTCTAGTCTAGGAAAAAAAACAAGTTGAATAAGAAACATGGATAGATTGTCTGCCCAACACTAACCTAATTGAGATGGATTGTAACTTAATATTCAATAGAATACCTATGCAAAGACAAGTCAATCAAATTGTTGTTGCGATTTCAAAAAATTGGGTTCATATGATAATGTTATATAAGAGCTTCTACCGGAGGAATGTGGCCATCGCAAATGTCAAAACAAGTACTAGATTTACTATCATTGAAAACATAAAGGAAGTGTTGGTACCAGATCTGTCCCACAAATATTTTGGATTATGGCAACGCATATGTAGAGAGGGACTCCAATTTTTGTTGTCAGAATGATCAAAGCCTTAAATCTTTCACGTGAGGTTCTAAATTTCAAGAGGATGAACATTGCTATATGTCTATGATGCTCTATGTCTTCATACCAAATTACTCAAGTTATTGATCCTTATATAGCCCTATCCATCTGTAATGTCCCCTTTTTGGAATTTTATTAAAATGCCCAATTTTCCAATTTTTTCTCTTTTTTGCCTCTTGACTAGTTTTGATGTCTAGACCTCCAAATTGACCCAAAACGTTTTTTGGGATTTATGCTTAGTTTCCATAAATAAAATTTATATATTCTGGAAGGTAATTTGATTGTCCACGTTTCATATTTTTACACCATATTCCAAAAAGTTGTGTAGGTACCTCTAATATTGCTTTTTGACGTTTAGATTTTTGTTTTTCCAGAAGTCCATTGCAACGAACGCATCATAAGTGACCAGCATTAGCTTGCACCAGCCCTTATTTGCATATAATGAATATTTTATGGACTATGCTGCAATGTATTAGTATTGTGTTATCCTCAATGAATAAAGGACAGAAATGTTATATTGTTTATAATGGTGAATGTTTTGTAAATCCATGAAATTACTCTCTCGCAACAAGTAAACATTTATGGTTGTACCTTACCTAGGGGGTTTAATAGTATTACACTCATTTGGCTTAATATTTTCTTCTAAAGGAAAACAAATTATTACCCCACAAAGATAATATTAACATGGTGATTGGATTAAGATGAGAGTATTATTATTGTTTCAAATGTTTTGATGAGGAGTTAAGAACAAAGGTTTTAAGATATTATTAAGATTAGAATTTTAATAGTGACTAGATGAAGTAGAGTATACTTATTATAAAGTTGGAGATAATTGTTCCAATTTAGTTGCATGTGAATTTGAATCAATATAAATATAATGCAAAAATTATTTTATAAAGTGATCTGTTTGACGAAGCTTTTATATATGAATATAGAATGGTTCTTTTTAATATGAAAAGTAATTAATGGTACTAACATTTCTGGTAGTTCAAAGTTGTTTTAAGAAAATTTTATACCTCATTTCCACGGAAATGGCATGGCGGAAATTTGGTATGTTACAATGATGCTCTTGTGAGTCCTTATGTAATGCTTGATATGCTCTTGTGGAGCCTCTTTGTAATAAATGTGTGATTATGTAAGATTGACATACCTTGATTCATATTTGAATAGTAGGTGTTGGTATTTTTAGTGGAATAGTCCTCTAACAAACGGTGAGAGAAAAGTTGGGAAAGTTATATTCCAATTTCAAGTTGTTAGTTTTCAAGGAAGGAAACTAAGAACCTGAAAAGAGATCTTTACACCGATCTAATGGGACCATGATTAAGGTAATCATTTTATTGGAAGGATGAATTTGTTTACCTTATGAACTTGTTGGTTATTAACAATGACAAGAGTTAAGATATGAGGGGAAAAAAGGAGATGTTAGGATTATATAGTACTTTAGAGTCTAGATGATGATTATATTTTTAAGATAAATAAATCTATTATAACAAGGAATGGTAATAATTATTATTAACTATT
Source organism: Pseudotsuga menziesii (assembly GCA_001517045.1). Classification (NCBI taxonomy): domain Eukaryota; kingdom Viridiplantae; phylum Streptophyta; class Pinopsida; order Pinales; family Pinaceae; genus Pseudotsuga; species Pseudotsuga menziesii. The sequence continues at coordinate 5,644 of LPNX011026895.1, read as the reverse complement.
ATGGATAATAACCATATTACACAAAATAACTTTCTAGTGATCTTTGAGAGAGCAGAATTTCACACTTGCCTTTATGCATTTTGATTTATTTAATTTGTCTTCTTATCCCCTTTTGAGATTAAGAAGATGATAAATCTTAAAACATTTTAAAGAATAGCGAAGATGATAAATCTCAAAACATTTTAAAGATTATCATGGTATTGTTTCCATTTGAAATTTATGAAAATTTGTTATAGTAAACAAAAGAAATCATGTATATAAATATTTATAAGTTAAAAAAAGAGAGACAAATTCAAATCATTTTTAAAATTAAAATTCTTCAAAAAATATATATTTAAAAGATTATTAAAAGTTATTTAAAAAAAATAGTTATTTTTATTATATTCAATATGAATAAAAAAGTACAAAACATATGAGTTTAACTTAACTTGTTGAAAGCCATACATCCCAAAAACCACCATAAGTCTCCAAAAGAGTGAGTCAAACTGTCATTTAAAAATGTCAAAATATACTTCAAAAACCACCATAAGTCTCCAAAAGAGTGAGTCAAAATGTCATTTAAAAATGTCAAAATATACTTCCTACCACTAACATGCATTCATACATCATCAAGCTAATAGAGTAAAGAAACTACCAAAAGATATGCCAAGAGCCACTACTTTCGAGATGATTCTCAATAAATTCTTCTCAAAATAGAATTCCTTCATGAGTAACATGGCTTCTTTTGATGTATGCACATCCTTATTGTTTTCTTGGAGAGTTTTTGCTCTCCAACACCAATTTGAAAGAGAAAGAACATGAAGAATTTTATTTATATTTTGAATATTTCAAATAATCCATAGTTTAAAAATTCTAGGGTAGGGTGTTGAATTCATTTTTACCATCAAAATTGCTTAAAATAGAATAACATTCTGATTTTGTAAAATAAAAAACTTCAAATTCCCAAAACAAAATAAATGTCATATTAAAAATCTTTCAATTTTTAAATATCTTCTTTTAAAAATAAAAAACATAATACCCATAATTTATTTATTTTATTTAAAAAATTAAACAAATATACACTTTAATTTTCTAAAATACTCATTATATAAAAATATGTATACTCTTAGATAATTATGTATTTTGAAAGGAGTATAACGTGTCACCATTGACCTTTTGTGTCAATTTAAAATTTATAATGACAATATATTAAGTATTTTTTATGTAAATTTATTTTTTATATATTAAAAGTTTAAATGACATTTATATATATAATTAATTAATTAATTAGATAAATTAAAATTAATTAGAATGAATATTAATAGTCATTTTATCATATTAATTAATATACCTACATATTTTGTGGCTCGATCAAGTGGATAGGGATCAAATAGTTAAGAGATAGTGGATAATCATTTGGTTATCCTTTATTTTTTAACTTACATTCTTCTAATTGGTTATCCTTTATCCATTTATAGCTAGATACCAGTTATTTTTTATATATATATTTTTTTATAATTGTTTATTTCAAATTTTCAAACACCTTCATAGAATCAATCTCAACAAGTAACATTAGTCTTATCTTGGTTTGTAGATGAAAAAGTATAAACCTTAATTCACCCCAAATCTCAAATAAAAACCTCAAAAATCTCACTTTTATGGACCTAAATATCAAAAAATATATAATATGAAAATCTAAATATTAATTTAAAAAAAAATAATTATTTTTTATGCACCATTTTCATTACTTTATTTTCTCTCAGTACCCTCCGAAGAGTTAAAAAAAACACCATTTTCATTACTTTATTTTCTCTTACCTTCCAAAGACTCACAGGCATTCTTGAGAGCAAATCGAACGTTCACAACAAAAGTTAACGAAATACTAGCTATATATCTAATGTTACTAAATGTATTAAAGTTTTTTATATTTTTATATTGATAAACTAGAAAAGTGTTCAGAAAAAATAGGTTAAGTAGATACAATCTTAATTTTGATAATTAATATCTTCTTACTTTATGTTGATGATTTTGTTTTTATGGCAAAGTGTTTTTTTAAGTTCACCATTATAAACTAAATTAATAAATATAAAATTAAATAATATTATTTTAAAATATTTAATTTTTAAAAATTAGCTTTCAATAATCAGCTAATAAAAACTCATAACAACATCTAACAACTATAAAAATAGAATAACTTTTTCACCTAAATAAGGAAATATTTTATTTTTTTAATTTAAGATAGAAGTTATTCAGCGTTGCAGGGCACTGCACATAATTAATTATATATATTCAAAGTACCGTCACATCCCTCTTTCAACGACTCATTTATATCATATGTACTTGAGAGAATTCTAGAACGAGACTGGATACAAGGTTCCACGGCTCATTTATATCATATCAACTTTGTTCAATGGGTCATTTATATCATTTAGGAGTGAGCTAGATGTGGAGCAAAACTCTCTCCATCGGACGGAGGAGGAGTAAAGTCAACGCTAACTTTGCTCCTCCTCCGTCCAATGAGGGAGGATTGCTCCACAGCTAGCTTACTCCTATCATTTATACTTTTGACAGTTCTACAATTTATTAGAACGAGACATTTGTATGATACCTACTTTTGAGAATTCTAGAATTTATTAGAATGCGACCAGATACAGAGCATGGAGAGCAGGGATCAAATTTGAAGGGCAGGGTCCTATTTCACTTTGAAGGGTTCTCAAATATTAAACCCTTCAATGTTGAAGTGTAAAAATAATTCATTCTTTTCATTTGAAAATGTGATAATATATAAAAATTTCATTATATACAATGTAAATGAATATAAAAAATAGAAAAAAATATATACAAAGATCTCAATTGCTTTATATGTAACTGAACTTGAATTAACAAATAATGACAAACAACTTAAAACTTGTGCAATAAATGTATCTTTATGGGCAAAATATATGATTTTAGTTTTAAGTTTCATTTTCACTACAGATGGAATGTCTCTCATGATTTATGGAAGGTTCAAGACCTTTTTCATCTTCACAAAACCAAAACCTGGAAGACATTGTTTTAAATACATATGTAAGTAGAACAAAAAACTTACATTGATCACCATATGTTTGCACATAATTGAGCTTGTTAAACAACCACTCCACAACTCAATGGCTTTTCTGCACCGATCTTTCTGTCTTCAATTACATCTATTGTCAACTCGATGAACATAGTAATAATTGGGCATACAATAACCACCTTATTTACATTTGGACTGAGGATGCCATTAACCTGAAAAAATAAGAAATTGTCATATTAATCTAAAAACAATAGTGTGCAAAAAGAAATGTCATATGCTATAACAAAATCCGAATGACAAAGTGATCCATTTCATATGTTTATTACAATTTAATGGATTCCAAAATTCTTGTGAATATGTTGATGGGTGAACCAAACTTGCAAGCCTCCTTAAGGAAATGAGTAGACATGATGACTTGCTCATTTTCTATAAATAAATTCCAATCGATAAAGTGCTATATTTCATAGCTTTATTAGAATTTAATAGATGTCAAACTGCTCGTGAATATGATGAAAATTCAAACCAAAACCTACTTGTGAATATGTTGAAAATTGAAACTAAAACGTAGAAGACATTGTTTTAGATACATATGTACATAGAACCAAAAACTTACCTTGAAAAAAAATCAAAGAAAAAGGACATACTGAGAGCTAGATCACCATATGTTTGCATATAATTGAGCTTGTTAAACAACCACTCCATAACTCAATGGTTTTTATGCCTCGATCTTTCTGTCTTCAATTACATCTATTGTCAACTCGATGAACATAGTAATAATTGGGCATACATTAACCACCTTATTTACATTTGGACTGCAGATGCCATTAACTTGAAAGAAAAAAAAATGCCATATTAATTTGAAAACAATAGTGTGCAAAAAGATATGCCATATGCTATAACAAAATCCAAATGACAAAGTGACCAAATTCATACCTTTATTACAATTCAATGGATTCCAAATATCCTGTGAATATGTTGATGGGTGCACCCACGAATTCCAAACTTGCAAGCCTCCTGAAGGAAATGAGTTAATATGATGACCTGCTCATTTTCTATTCAACTAATATTGGGCATCCGAAGTAGTTATATTCCAAGTAATAGGTATATTCTACCACTGTTGTATTCCAAGTAAAAGGAAGATTCTACCACTATTGTGCAGTGTGTGATGTAAACTTACATTGTACAAGCATAAAAGCCTATGATTATTATAATGAGGATATGTTACTTGAAACTGACCCATGAAACTTATATGTGTTGAAGTTTAGGGTTATATTAGGTTTTGACATAAAAACTATACTTTAATGCATAAACAAAATTAAACAAAGTTAGATTCAAAATAATACTGCTGCAATAAATCCAAACATAATTTGCATCTTTCTCAACTTTAACACTCCACTAGTCACTGCGTTAAAGTTGGTCCTTGAGATGATTTAAATTCCATGTATAGTAACAATATTATAACTGATAAAAACAATAATAAAGTACATGAAATAGCAACACTAAACAATAGTAACAATACTAATCTAGAATTGTTTTGGATCGGCCTTATCCTGAGATAATTTTAGGTTCTAATCTTGTCACCGAAGGGACAAATCACCTAGATGAACAAATGACGTACCTTGAGAGAGAGCTTAAGAGGGTTATAGCACTAAGGATATAGATCTCAGATTCTTAATCAACATGAAGAGAAACTTCAATCATTTAATCAAGCTTTAACAACAGTTCTTAAGAAGGCATGAAACATAGTCATACCCAGCAGTGACACACAGTCATGCTCAAGAGAGACACTTCACAACAACAACAAAAAGGATACAGTCACGCCCAACAAGGAAGACACTTCACAAGCAACAATAGAGAGGATACAATCACACCCAGTAGGGAAGACACTTCACGACCAGTAGTAAAGAGGATAGAATCACGGGTCAGCAAGGAAGACACTTCACGGCCAGCAACAGAGAGGATACGACCACGACTCAACTAATGAAGGTTGTTCACAAACAGACTTAGCAATCCTAAAACAATGAGGCCCATGCTATAGTCCAAGAGAAGCTCACATGTCATATTAAAAACTGCTTAAAAAAGAACTTTGAATCAACCCAAAACAATCACAGGACAGATTCACATGTCAGCTACAAAATGTCACAATTCAGCAAGAAGGGACAACCTTAAACTTGAATATGAAAAAACCGAGGAATGAAGCAGTGAAACCTTAGCAGCATACTTCTTGACATAAAGCTAATATCTAACTTATATTATTACAATGAAGGATAAGACTTGCTTTTATAACTTGAAAGAAAATCTAGAAGGGTCCTCCTTCAGCTCTAGCTTTTAGGGTGGTTACCAATAAAACATAAAATAAAGTTAAGTTGACTTAAGATAGGGTACCAATGGTCCAACAATAAAAACCATAAAATAAAAGTCATCACACCAAAGGTACACATAAAAAGGACGCGAGGACCAAGTAAAAGATAAAGGAACAAAAGTAAACCAAAGGTGCCACAATATAAGTTAAGACAACCCAATTACCCACAAGACCAAGGTGTAGAATAAAGGTGGACAAACAACCCCTTTTACCCATAGGACCAACAAGACCAAGGACTTTAACATTTT
>LPNX011026885.1:131424-180750 GCA_001517045.1 Pseudotsuga menziesii | reverse complement strand
GAAAATTATAAAAACATAAATTTAAATTATAAAAACATACATTTAAATTGAAAAATTTAAAACAAATTTTATAAATTTATAAAAACATACATTTAAAACAAAGTTTATAAATTTATAAAAAAAAATTTAAATTTCATTTAAATTGTTACCTCTTTGCTCCAACATTGTGACGAGGCTGGGTTTATTTGCGGCGACGGTCGCTATCCCTCGGTCGTGCTCGCTGTTCCTCGGTCGAGCTCACTGTCCCTTGGTCGAGCTCACTGTTCCTTGGTCGAGCGATTGAAAATGACGGCCGGGGGACCCGCGGCCCCTTTTTATAATTTTTTTGAAAAAGATACCTCAGTCGAGGTATGTACCTCGACCGAGGTCTATAACTCGGTCGAGGTATTTATTAACCCTCGGTCGAGGTACTAAAACCTCGACCGAGGGTTAATAAATACCTCGACCGAGGGCTTAAACAGACCTCGGTCGAGGGCTTTATAAAACCTCGGTCGAGGTATTAATACCTCGGTCGAGGGTTTAACAAGCCCTCGACCGAGGTACGTTTTTTAGTTTTTGACAAGATGCGCTTGCCAAAAAGTGTTACCCAGGTCCGTGGATTCACCCTGTTGTATATGATTGGGTAGTCCATTCCATCTTCCCCAGGTTGTGTCAAAATCACACCTATTGCTAGGCATGAAGCATCAATACATACGTGGAATTTGATCGACCAATTTGGGAATCTAAGGATGGGTGCTTTGACTAATTTTGTTTTAAATGTGTCAAATGATGTATCGCATTCTTTTGTCCAATCAAACTCTTGATCTTCTCTTAACAGTTCTTCCAGTGGGTATGTCATATTTGAGTAGTGTCGAATGAATTTTATATTATATGTTGTATGACCTGTTTTTGATTCACTAGTGGTTTTAAGTCAAGGATTATTTTTATTTTTGCAAAATCTACTTTGATGCTTTCCTTGCAGACAATGTGCCCTAGTAAAATTCCTATAGGAGTGACATATTCTTATATTGAGAGATAGTTGAATTTGACGGCATCGTTCCAACATGAGTTTTAACCATTTACAGTGGTCTTTCAGCATGGAATAGATCGTCCAATCGTCAAAGTATACTGCCATCGTTTTATAAATGTATTCTTGAAATGTTTTGACAACTATTTTTGAAAACACTGCTAGTGCATTATTGAGACCAAATGACATCACTCTGTAAACAAATGATCCAAATTCATAGACAAATGTGGTCTTTTTCTGGTCTTCTTTGGCTATTGCTACTTTTTTGTACCTTGAAAACCCATCTATGAATGAGTAACATTCGTGCCCTGCAACTTCATTTAGGATCTCATCGACATAAGGGGTCAGAAATGGATCTATTAGAGTGACTTTATTTAATTACCGAAAGTCGGCACAGATTCTTAACTTTGTTGGGTCGTGCTTTTTCAGTTGGATGACCATTGGGATTTTCCATTCCAACTGGCCGATGGGGTAAATAATTCCAGTTGTAAGTATATGGTCGATTTCCTTTTTGACTATTTCTTTGTATTTGTGAGCCAACTTGTAGGGTCTTTTCTTGATATGTCTAGCTTTAGGTTTAATTTCAATATTTATCTCGCCCATTTCTTTTACTAACCCCTTTAGGTCTTTGTAGTCCCAAAAAAAGACATCCTGAAATTATTTCAACAAGTTGATGATTTCTATTATTTGCTCTTTGCTCCAATAATCACCATTTTTTTCCATTTTTGGTCTGTTGTCATTGGAGATGTTGATTTCTATGGTTTTGACTTTTGCGTCCATCCATTCTAGCGCCTTTATTTCGTTAATCTGTCGACTACCTTCTTTGAAATGTGAAAATGTCGCTAGAAAGTTTGTTGCCGTCATCCGGTCGGTATCGTCTTTGTCGGTCGATTCGATTTTGAGTATTGTTCTGACTGGTTTGACAGTCTCCGAGTGATTAGATTTCCATGAAAGCTTTTCCCATATGTATGTTCATTTTCTAATTGGAGTCTCGTCAAATGTGGTATTTTGTTGGGTTTAGTGCGGCCACCTGGAGCGAATCTGTTGTGTTTAGTGCAGCCGCCTGGAGCGAATCTGTTGTGTTTAGTTCGGCCGCCTGGAGAATGCATGCGCGGGAGGTAGCAAAGCTCACAAAGAAATGAGATCTGATGTGTGGTCCAATAATGCCAATCCATTTTTCCTCGATCAGATCAAACCAATGATCTCAGCAAGAAATTGCAAAAAAGAAATCTCCACTTTTTTGTTTGTTTTATTCAAGCATTAGATTGGATCAGGCCTTAAACCACGATCTCGATGAATTGAAATAAAACCAACGATCTATGTCTTTTATTCGTTGGCCTAGAAAAAAAAGAAAATAGACAAATTTCCCAGCACCGGAGCCTGCGATTCGATCAGACTGTCCAAAAACAAAACAAAAAAAAACAAAAACAAAAAATGGGTTCGCGCTGCCGGCTGAACTGTGAAGATCACAGATCTCAAAGTTCAAATCCGTTCAACAAGATGGGTTTCCATCGTTTGATAGAAGGGGCCACAAATTGGAATAAAAGTCACCGTAGATGGGCTCCATGAGTTGATATGGAGCTGCACAAGTTCAAAAAGGGAGATTGAAAGCAGATATGGAGAGTGCAGATTTGGTTAGCATGCAATGGTGTGAGAGATCTGAATGATAGAGCTCCCTCTGCCAAGAAAGAGATCACAGATCTGGAGCAAGGTGAGATCTGGAAAATATAAAAACAAAATAAAATAGCCTGCCCTAGCTCGGCCGCTTCCAAATGGATTCTAAGTGACAATGCTTTCCACTTTGTGAAAAGGCTTACCCCACCAACGGATGGATCAGGCCATAAGCTCTGATACCATGAGAAAGAATAAAATGAAGCCAGAGAAGCACAATGGGCAGATTGAATGCCTTCTCATTATTAAGAACTGTTTATATAGGAAATACAAATGACAATAGAATGGATGACCTAACTCACTAACTAACTACGGGTGAGATTACACATTTAACACTCCTCTCCTTTGCTGCATTGATACATTGTGTGGGGCAATGATACAATTGGTTCTGTATTTGATTTTTTAAAAGGACTCCGTCTTCCCATAGACTGGTGACTGTTAATTGGTATATTATCTCTTTGACTGTGTTGGGTGTGACTTTTAAGAACTGCTTTGAACCTGTTGAGTTGAACAGTTGTTGTTGCATGTTGCAAAAATCAGAGGGCTTGGTGGTTTCGCCTATCTAGCATTGACTCCATCTACCATCTCTTTCATTTTGTGTTGTCTCTTGTGTGCTTCCTCAATATATAGTATTTGCATTGTTAATGTGCTCGAAAGCCAAGTTTATCATGCATCAGTTTTGGGATTAGTATCAATTGAAGAAATGGTATAGAATTTGTAGAAATAATGGTATAGAGTTTGAAATAATATAGAGTTTGCAGAAAGAAAATTTGATTTGAATTGCATTGTACTTGGGTGCACTCTCGGTTGAGTGTGACATCCTATCTTGTTATGATTTGGGGGTTTTGGTTGTTGATTCTTGTTGTTAAATGAGTTGGGGGTTTTGGTTGTTGAGTCTTGTTGTTAAAGGGCGTAATTGCAAGAATTCCTTCTCCATTTGAGAGAGTATTTAATAACAATTCTTAATGCCTAGAATCAACGGCTTGTCAAAGTTACTAAACAGTGTTGCATTTTTCTATCGGCATTGTTATGGTCGAAAATATCATGCTCACTTATATTCAAAATTGTGTTAAATATTCACAAACCACACTTGAGTTTCTTGAGCTTGAAAGACACCTTTGGCGTGATGAACTACAACAAAGGAAGCAACTTTATGAACTTTGTTCCTGTTCAAAATAATCCTCTTTTCTTTGATTCATATCAGCAGCTCCAATAGAATGATGCCACTTCAGAAGTAGATCCAACTGAAGATGAAATTATGCGTATAGAGGTTCCGCTTGCTCTTCTCAATCCTGTAACACCCCGGTTTTGACCCCGTTGCATTAGATGTATATGATGTATATATTATAAATGATCATGGTGCGGAGCTAAAGGCCAAGGCCCCACCATTGATCGGTTATGTTATGTTTTGGATTTGAATTTGTCACCGATGGTATATCGGGGCATGCGGCATATATTATGTTGGTCGTCATGTAAATATGCATCTATAACTAATTGAATGAGCATAACCAGCTACGGTCGCGGCAACTAAATCGAAAGGGGCATGATTTTCCCAAGGATAAGGATGTGGGGGAATTTGTCAAACCTTGGCCAATGGGGTGAAAATCCATGTGTCTTCTTACCTTGTTTTATCCCAACCACTTTCATTAAGAATGGCTGGTGGTGGTTGAGGCAGTTATGGTCTTTGGGAGTGGGGTGGCATGACTGTCAGTCCTCACCCACATGCACACTCCACCAGGATTGACTCCACAATGGAAAAAACACTCGCGCACTTCCAATTTGGGGGGCTCTCACCATTTTGCTGTTCATCACTCACGCAGACATTCTTCCACTCTCCCCACGACTGGGCAGAAACGCTCACGCACTTGCAATTCACATCCCCTCCATTGCTGTGCATTCTCATGCAGAGGGATTCTTTCCCATTTTTTGTCCTCACGCACAGGATTTTGATGGATTTACCCATGCAGTCGTTTTCTTCTGCGGATTGATGAATAACGTGGCTGTATCCTTTACTCACGGGCTGATTCGTGGGTTCTGCATTGTGGTTGTTCATGCACCGGTCGAGAGACTGTAAATTCGTCCCCATTGTGGTCTGCGTACGTTTTCCCCAGCAGCTTCGGTTGTGCAAAACGGTTCATTGTTCCCCCACGTCGTGAGCTATGTTTGCTATTACGTTTGGGGACTGCTGTAGATGGTTTGAAGTCGTTTTTCCCTGGTTTAAGCTGTAATAGTTGATTGATTGCCTGAGTGCAATGGTTGGTCTTCGGACTGTAATGGGAGCAAGGATGGGGGCTTGGTTTTCTTGATAAACCCGGTGGCTGGAAACCACACAGACAGAGCTAGAGGGCTGGCCTTCTTCTCCATCACCCCTGAATAGTACTGGAAGGGAATGCAGGGCCCAAGGGACTGTGTAGCAGAGAAGGGACTAATTTCCTTGTGTTGGGTGTGTTTGGGTGTCTTAGAGGTCAGGCTAGTTCTGGTGTAGGTGTTCTTTGTTCTGTAATGAGCTCACCAGCTTAGCATTTAGCCTTTCCCACTCCTTGATGGCCTGATAAACCCAACTGTGTTGGCTTGGCTATGTTTTGTATATCCCTGGCTATGTGTAAGCCTACTAGTTCCCTTATTCCTTGGAGAATCATGCCCAGCTCGGGGGTGGCAGCGCTGCTGAGAGATTAAGGAGCACGTTGGCCTATGGTTGGGTGGAACGTTGCAGCGACGTAGCTGGTTGCGGATCAAGTTCATCATAAGATAAGTGATCTCATTCATTTTACTTCTGCAAGCTTATTTCCTGTTAATGAAAATGATGAACATGTTAAATGATTGTATGCATGTATGAGTGCTGATGGTTTCCACTGTGTGTGTTGATTAAATTCCATATGTGCATGATATACTGCAACGCATTTTATTTCAGCATTCTGTTATGCAAATTTTGTGTATGCATATGTTCATGGGGCTCTTAGCCCGGGTGGTTTAAGCCATGGAGATCACATCCTCTTCGCCGGTCGGAGGCATGGGGACGTGACAAATCCCATCATCAAACCATGGGAATAGATCACCCACAACAAGCATAGAATCGGTCTTGGATATGGCAAGGAAGTGTCGATTCACATTCCCGATTTCTCCAAGCCACTGTAGTTTTAGAGTGTTGTGTTCTTGAAAGAAAGTTCATCTTCATCTACACCTGTTGGCAATATGAAATATCAATGTTTTGATCTTCAACCATGTAAGCATTATGGAAAGCATACCCACTCTTCAGAAAAATGCTTCAGTTTGAATTAGCATGAGAAACTAATAACACGATCCATATAAAAATAGATACATTATACATGCCTAGCCATTCATTAGTCACGCTTTGGCCTTGAGATCTGCACAAAAAATACATACTAAAGTATGTACATCATTTGGATGATTTCATTTAATATATTCCAAGTCAAAATTAAGGGTATTATATGGTCATTTGCAAGGAGTTTAGTAGATGTAATTACAACAATTTGTGGGGCCAAAAATTGACGCGTGCGACAGAAAATGAGACAACCATGAACAATGCAGATTAGATCACCAATGTTGGGTAAATTGTGAACAACGAAGATGAAATAAAGTTGTTGTGAACAATCAAATTGAGAGATCTACTATTTTAGCAACCACATCACCTGATTTTTTTCCACCAGCTATCACTTCGTGAGATTCATGGAGGACGTATATGGTTTTTAAATCCAATCTGGTCAAAGCTTGGGGAAGGAGGGGGGAGCCACTCCATTCCCTCTTAAAATTAATGAAATAAATCACATAAAGGATTAATTAAAAGGGGTATTTTTGAGTAGGAAATGATTGCTGGAGAGGGGTTCATGGAAAGAAGGGAACAAAATAAGGGAGCAGTGTGACATCTAGGACATGGACTTGGGTAGAAGAGAAGAAGAAAGAGATAAGGAGTAGAGGCTATGAAGGATTGGAGAAGAAGAGAAAAAGGCGGAGACTAGTGAAAATTGGGACAAAGACAAAGGCAAAGGAAAAACATTTCGCGAAGAGAAAGAAGAAAGAAGAGATAGAGAAGAAAAGTGGATTGAGAAAGAGGAATACAACAGAGAGGATGCACAATTGAGAAAATAAGCACAATTGAGGCTTAGAGAAAAAAATAAGAAAAAGAAAGAAAATTAAGAAAGATGAGACAAAGAAGAAGGACGATGGAGAAATAGAAGAAGGCTACCAAAGGCCTGAAGAAGCCGAGTAGAGGCTTTGAGTGTGAAGAAGTCGTAGAGACTTTGAGTGAGGAGGAAGAGACGAAAATGAAGAAAGGAGAAATACAACAGAGCGGCGGTGGAGGAAGAAGAAGCTAGGCGAAGTCTGGGAGGTTGAGGAAACCAAAGAGATAGATGAATTGAAGAAGGTAAGAGGTTGAATTTAATGGTTAATTGAGTGAGCACATTGTAACAAATGGTTGAGACTCAGACTAGCAAGGGAGAGAACCTTTGATAAAAGTTAAGGGTGTAAGGACCCCTTGTAAATTGTGAGTGTTGGGGAAGACCCATTCAAAAGGATTCTATCTTAAATTCTTGTGTTGTTTAATATGTTACATAGTGTGGAGTTCTAGGACACACTATGTCCATAATATGTATGTTGTGTTACAACTTGTAGGTTTGAGTTTGATTGTTGGAATAAATGGTTTTGTGGCAAAGTATATCTATTTCAAAGCATATTATATTAAGTAGTTAGAAATGTAGGTTAACATATATATATGTTAGGTTTTTTTTTTCAATTACATGATTTTTATGATCCACGATTCCTTCTCTTTCAACACAAGCCTTGGGTTGTAATGAAACTTCTCTCAACTAATGTTAGAAGCACAAGCCTTGAGATGCAAAAAAAAACATCTTAACCAATCTTAAATTCAAGTCAAAGAGGAAATATGAGGACTTTGATTCAAATGCCCACACACCAAATGGAAATTAATTTATTCATAATCACCCAACAACCCTAAAATACTTCAATCATACTCACCAAATTCTCAATTTATATTATCTAGTATTACAACTTACCCAGAATACATCCTCTTTCTTCCAAATTCTAGACGTTAAACTATTGCAATTTACCAACCTATATATACATCACAAGTTAATCTATCTTCTCATAACTCTTTATCTTTTAATTATTAATAATATTCCTCATCCCTACTTAATGTATCTACTATGCCTAAAATTCTCAAACATTAAAAGTTCAACAGAGTAAATTTGATCATTAACATTTTAAGTCACCATTGTAGTGACCATAAAATTGAGTAACTCTAAAATACTTCACATCATCCTCTAAACCAAATTTGACCTATAATATATACCCTTTCTTCCAAATTCTAAACCAAATTCTCAATTTATATTATCTACTATTACAACTTACCTATAACATATACCCTTTCTTCCAAATTCTAAACCAAATTCTCAATTTATATTATCTACCATTACAACCTACCTATACTTTACTTTCTTTTAAATTCTAAATATTAAATTACTGCAATTTCTTTTACCTTCCTATAAACTCACACGTTAATCTATCTTCTCACTTATTGTTTTACGAGGCGACGATTTTCATTCAACAATATTGCTAGATTTTATAGAATGTGGGTGTTCGATGGTTTTATGTTACCTGATTTTATTTTTTATTTAAAATCATTCAACAAATAATAAAAATTATAATATATTTTGAGTTAAATTTATCAAAATTAAAATCGTCAAACAAGAATGAAATGCAAGGATGGAATCCTCGAGTGAGCTAGTTAAAATCATCCACCAATCAAATGAGTGGGCTATTCTCTCGAAGATTTTCACCCGAGGCCCACTAGGTGTTGTTGAGAGAGGCCTCACAGAAAACAAAAATAGCAATTTATTGGTTAAGGAAGTGTGGTAGGTGCTACTATAATTATATCACATTATTTTAGATTGGTCTTGTATTTCTTGAAGTTGTGGACAAGGTCAAACATGGATGGAATGCAAGTGAATGCACAATGGACCCCTTTTTCTATGCATGTGTGTTGAGCTTAAGTGATCTAGAAACCAAAAGTTACTTATTCAATATAAACAATGAAAGCTGCTCAAACAAATGTAAACATGAAAGAAGGAAATATTTCACATTTAAGGAAATGTGGGATGATGAAACTTGTCTATTCATTTTGATTATTATAAACAATATTTGGTTTTGTGTATCCCTTTCTTTGCATCACAATTTTGACTATACCAAGTTTTTTTTTCTAGTTTGTTATGTTATAATTGTCACCTTTTTTAATGTTCAACAACTTATGTTTACTATGTATTGTGTTACTTCCTTGGCTTCCAACTTTTATTCATATAACTTTTATTTATTGTGCATGAACCTTCACCCCTTACATCATGTTCATTCACATAGTCATTAACTTCTTCCTTAACATACTTATCAAAGAACTCAACCAAAGGTTCATTCTTCCTTATCTACTTAGATTGTGCACCACCATATTCTACACTCTAATCAACTTTATTATTGCTCCATACAATCGTCTTGATCTTAAGTGCAACGCTTTTTTTGGGATTATGCAGAATGTAGAAATAACACTACCACGAAACTCCATATCTCAATAGAATTGCATGATGTGGGCCACTCCAAAATAGCTCTTATTTTTTCTTGATCCGTGTGTAAACCTCCTTGGTCCACAATCAATTCAAAATACAATTAACTCATTCTTTATTAACTTGTGCTTCTTCACCTTTAAGTGCAACTACCCTCCACTCAAAGTCTCAAATACCAATCTTAGAAGTTCCAAATGGTTAAATATTCTTTTGTTGAAAATAAAAATGTCATCTAAATAGACATCCAAAACTTATTAATGCATGGTTGGAACACTATTGCCATCAACCACATGAGCATGCTTGATACACTGGTCAACCCAAATGCCTTATCCAAGCATTGGTATAATACATCCTTGGACGTGAATGCAAAATTTTCAGCTCATTGTCTTCTCCTATCCTAATTTGGTAGTATCTGCTCCTCACTTCTATCTTTGAGAGTTATCTTACATGCCATAAAAACTTTCCACGAAGTTAGACATTCTTGTCATTCACAGTCTAAACATGATTGTGATCTTATTTAACATTTTATGAGGAATCAAAACATAGTTGATACACTCATTGAGTAAAATTTGAGGCATCTATGGGGAATTATTATCTTTCTAGCAAGATTGTCAAGTTGACATTCACATTGATGATATTTATCCTCGTTTCCACCTTGTTGAATACACAATTTGATCTTTTTCATTAAGGATATATATATATATATATATATATATATATATATATATATATATGAGATTTCAAATTTCATCTCCTCTTATGTTTTCTTACACTATAACAAGTTAGCAAATGTTAAGCAGCGTATAACTTGTTCAATGTTGTGAATGACAGATGCTTGATTGTACATAACCATATGTTATATCATGCATGGTTCCATTCACAATCCTCATGTGTCATGAATGGTCCATGCATGATCCTATATGAAGCTCATGTCGGATAAAAATTCCCTTCTTTCTTTAAGGGACTTAACTAAACAATATCTCAAGACCTCCCTTTGTTCTGTCTCACCTTCCCATTAATGGCATGCAACCTTTACAACCATAAAGAAACATGCTACAAGAACCAGGATCACAGAGATCATTTTTTCTAGTGAATACATACATTGGAGTGGTCTCAAAATGTCTCCAAAGCTTTTTAGGCTTCCCCTCAAACATGAACCTTGCAATCATAAAGTGACATGAAACATGTAGCGTTGGAACCATGAAGATCATGCATTTCTAAGAGAATAAAAATATTTGGTTGTGAGAGACCATGCCATATTACCATGTTCTTACAAAATTTGGGTGTCTAGACTCTATCTCATCACATTAGCAATAGATTAATTTTGACCATCACTAATAGACTAATTTTTGACCTTGTGTGTCACGGGGCTAGGCTTTTATATCCACCTTGAGTGTCCCATGTAGTCCAAAATCCTAGTCATTGCGCGGCACCGATGTGATCTTGCTAGTTGGGCTTGGCCATCAACCGTAAGTATTACCCAAATTATGCCTTACTAACCAACCTGACTGAACCCAAGCCAGACACCTTAGAGTTGTGTGAAATGTCAAGTTCTTGTTTTACTATAGGTGATGTTGTCTGTCACATTGTCACATTTATAAGTTATAATAAATTATTAATATATATTAAAAGAAAACATGTAAAAAAAAATTAAAATAAAATTAATAAAATGAAATATAATATTTATAATTATAATAAATTATTAGTGTAATTAAAAAAAAAAACCATTTAATGCGGGTGCAACAACCTTGATGATCGTTGGATCTTGAGGAGCTCGAAATCCAATGGTCTGCAGCGGCATTAAATGCTCTGCAGCTCAATAAATAGCTCTTGCCATGGCTCATCTGGTCCATATTAATTTTCATACTTTCATTGACGTACTCATTTTCTATTTACCTGTTAGAAACGTTATCGGATTTACAAAACGTCTAAAGCCGGTCCTTGCCATAATGACTGGTCTGTTTGTCTCCATTCGTTTTAGATTGGTAAGAATCAACTGCAAAGTCTGTTCAACTTAACCCTGTACAGTCAGTCCAGATATGACGTATTGACTCTTTCAAAGCTGAACAGGCACCACTCAAATACAGAAAAGGCGTTAGTTCAACAACACCATTTAAGGAGCTTGGTATCCCACTTCTCGTTGTCTTCTATATATGAATGGAGAGCTCAAATAGCATGAGCTGAGATCATCTCCTATATATAGAGCTGAGAGCAGCTTCATTTTTACCTCTTCTTTGCGATGTTTCTTTAAAAAACACGCCATGAAGCGGTAGATACAGCTTTGGACAGCATAGTCGCGAGTATCTCACACGTAACTAAAGCGGGGTTTTTCAGAGCGGTGTCTTCAAGTTGGGATTCTTCAATTTCAACAACGACTTAAAGAATCCCAGTTCGAAGACACCGCCCTTGGAAATACTGAAAAAACTTAAATTTGTCCAATATCGTTCTTCCCTCATCTTCTATGCATCTTATATGGTTGGCCGTCATACTTACCGAGAGTGTTCGTAATTATTACAACTCTTTTAGAAGGTATTAGGGTGTTATGGATATTGTAGGGAAATAGTTAATAACTATACAAACTTTTAATTTGAGTTTGAGAGCCACTGTGTTTACTCATTGCATTATGTATTGTTATTAGATGTTAAAACAAAACGCTTACACATTTTTCAAAAAATGTTTGTTTCATTTCAGCACATCTGGTCTATTCCTGGGTCTGTCTGTTGATGGTCCGTTACCTGTAATTTCATAGATCGGAATGATTCTTGCAATTCCTTATTTATAAGTATCAACAGAAATAGTAGATTTGATTTCAGAGTTGCAGTCTGTATGTTTTGGTGCTCGCAGGCAGAAACATCAAGCTGGAAAAATTATGGAGACGATACTGTGGAAAATTTTAAAAGAGCAGATCTGCATATTCTGAGTGGCCCGTTATGATTCCAAGCAGTGTTTCACCTGCAAATTATTCAATCCCTGCAATTCCCTCATCTTCTACCGCATTCGGCACGAGTTCCCACAGCAATGTTGGGACAATCAAGCTGAGATCAACATGCTACCTGCTGACCTGGACACATTTTATTCCATAATTCCATTAGGTTAAGCCTGAGCTGATAATAACTGAAGAGAGGACGGCGTAAAATTTAAGAAAATAAGCAAATATGATCAATGATAGCTAAAAATATGATCAAGCATAGATATATATGGAAACTCAATAGTTATTACTGGTCAGTAATTGAAGATACTCTCAAGTAGTGTGCTTATCCCAATATTTCAAGTATTTCACAGGAACTGCAATGACCCAAAGAAATATGTAATTTTACTAATAATGCATTCAAGGCTACCACTCTCCTATAACAGAAAGTTAAAAACCAAAGGACAGTCAAACAAACAAGTAGAAAACCAGCCAATCCATATCGGAGCTGTCCAATTTTCATGTTGAAGATGACCTATCTGCAACACTTAGCCAACTAGACAAGCTGTTACCGAACTTAAGAAAGCTTTTAGAAGAACTAGTACCTTCTCTATAGAACAAGAATAAGAAATAGAGGTCTAGTTGATTTATATTATATCTGAAGTATGTACATAATGTATCTAATCTCAAGCTACTAGTAAACCATTATCAAAGATTAAAAAAGAAGTCTCAAGGGACCTTGACAAGCAACAAAGACAGCATGCTTGCAATGACAAGGCAAAGGTTTAAATCTATGGAGATACCTTATGTTAAATGATCACACATTTTTAATGTTTTCTGATTTTGTATACTCTGTATGTTGGAAGCTGGCTGGCTCGGAAGGAGTGAAATACATACCTGGTCACCAAAGGTACAAAGGCCATAAAGCTTGCAGGCTAGACAAATATTGATTTTGAGATGAAGAAACTCATGCACATTTCAGACAAGGTGGAATACGTAGTTGGTCACTATGGATAAAAAGGCCATAATATTTTGAAATAAATCAGAGTAAATTACAAATGGCAGTGTAGGTGACAGAGAAATGGTGAAGGTACTTCTAATGTCTGATTTTTTTTGCACTTTGAAGCTTGCAAGCCTAAGAAATATTAATTTCCAAATGGATAGGCTTGTGCAAACTTCAGATATTTTAAGGTTTCTCAAGAGGATATATTTCTATTTCTGGACCTTCAATTTCCCCTCTCCGTTCAATTTTCACGTAACAAGCATTGAACTTTCAAAAGCATTAGCATATATTTATTAAGTTGGTAGAAAATGATGGAGCTTTTCAGCCTCTACCAGAATGCTGAAAGAGCTTTTAGACATGTTCCTCTCTACCAAAAGAATAGATTCAACAACAAAGAACATTTTTGTGTTTTCAGACAATAATTGTGTAGCCTCACCAAAAAGCAAGTGACCTCTTTTGTAAGGTTGAATTCCACAACCAAGATAATCCCAGTTCCATAGAGAAGATAAAGAGCTAGTATAGTAAAAGTATTTTTGCATATTGTAAATCTATAATTATAGAAGGAAAACCAGAAGGTTAATATGTCAAATTCTGGATGTGTATTCGTCAAATTATGGATGTGTATTCTGGTAAAGTCAATTGGAGATTATATACAAATTCAAAATTAAAGGTAGGAGGTGCAAATGATGAGAGGTACGTATTAATGATCATTGGGAAGTGGCATTATTCTGATCATTAGAAGTAGCAGCATTATTCAGCTTTGGAAAAATAAAAAATCATAGATAAACATAGTCATGCTTACAAACAAGTGAAATTAAAATCATATTTACAAACACTCCTAAGAGAGAACACTCCTCGCTACTGAGAGACCCCAATATTATGCTGCAGATGCACACACACTGGAGTTAGGATTTCCATGGGTTGAAAGTGATCTACAGTGTTCACTTGTATCTATTTTTAAGGCCATTGCGAACAAGATAGAATTTAAATTCTAAATATCATTGTCATTTATAAGTTAAGGAAAAGGAATTTGGGTTAGTAGTTAACAAGGATTTTGAATGTGAAAGAGACGAAATAGAAGTACACAAATTAAATGGCAAAGGTAGAAAACCGAAAAAATAAATACTCAGAAAGAAGTCATACCTCGTGGAAGATAAATGTCAAATACAAATACTCCATTTTGGTATGGAGTTCCTTTGGGACCCACAATTAACGCTTTCAACAAATCCATTCTACTGGAATATACTCACACATGTATGCTGGAATCCCACTCTAGAGGAAGACTTGTCGACAAGGAAGCTATTTCTTTTGTATTGATACCCAGGTTCTTAGGGTATCTCTGATATTCTCTGCTTGTTCTGTTTTTGTTTATGAAGTATGTGTATGCTTTGTACTGAGATTGTCGCTTGTTTCTTACTCACCCTTGGGGTATTACAGTGATGAATAAAGATGTAAAAGGTTCTTTTGATTCAATTGAATACTAAGGAACTGTTTTTTTTGACTGAAAAAAAGAAAAAGAAAAAGGAAGCTATTTCTTTTGTAATACATATCATCCTTTTTTTTACTGTGCTCACCTGTATTATCAATGCTCTGACGATTTTCTCCTGACCCAGTGAAGTTGTTACTATAAGTGTGATGTGGAAAACCCGCCCCAATCAAGGAACAGTCCAGGAATTGGAGTGGATTCAAATTGTTTTTATACATAAAAGCCTTCTTATGTTGATTTGAACAAGTTTCATCATTGGGGCTTTCCTCCACTGAAACAAATGTTGATTGATCTGAATTAGCTTCACTGCACTCTGTCATTTCAATATCTTTCCCATCTAAAATAGATATTATCCGTGGTATGGTAGATGTTTGGTTCTGAGCTGCTTCTGCCAATCCCTCGTAGCATTCCAAGAGACATTTTGCAATGCCAACATCAGCTTCTACATTTTTGTCATCAATTCCTCCTGGGAATTTTCTCATGATAATTTTGGATTTATCATATATGTTCTTCATTTTACCAATTAAATAATCACTTCCAGTGTTATGATTGGAACTATCACTTCTGTCACTTTCCAGGCAGGATCCCATCAATATTGAAAGCAGATCCGAATACTGTTTCATAGCTATCAACAGGGATACTAGGTGATGATAGAGCTTGTTCCTTGCACATATGTCTAACATGGAATCATTGATCATAAAGTATTCTAAAACTCGATTAAGAATATTTTCCTGACTCAGAAGAACATAGGATTATAAACCTAAGAAAGGATGAGAGCCATGAGACTGTCCCATAGCTTTGTTGTTAAGAATATCTGTTAATGATGTCAATAGATTTTTTTCCCGACATTCGAGCTCCTTTTCAACATTTCTCATTTTCGCGTCAGGGTTAGTTTCACTTTTGCAACCACCAAATACAATACCAGCACTCCGGACAGTTTTCTTCCCATGATTTGTTCTATCAAAAGGGAACCAATAGCCATCCATTGATACTGTAGTTGTCCATTCATGATCAAAATCATGAGGTGCAATGCTAATGTTGCTGTTAGAGTTAACAATTACTGGGGTATACTCAATAGAGCTAACAGCGATTGTGGCGTAGCCAGAGTTAACAATTTCTGTGGGATAGTCATTGGAGTTACCAGTTTTTGTAGCATACTCATGAAAGTTGACATTTCCAATTGTGTACTCATTAGAGTTGGCATTTACTGTTGTATACTCATTAGAGTTGGCATTTACTGTTGCATACTCTTTAGAGTCGACATTTCCTGCTGCATACTCGTTAGAGTTGACATTTCATGTTGCATACTCGTTAGAGTTAACAGTTCCTTTGGTGTACTCAGTATGAATTGATTCAAGATCTGCCATTATCCCATAGATTCTGTAGTTTTCTGCTTCCCTACAAACATGACTACCTCTCCTTCCTTTTCTTTCAGACTGGGAATTGGACAACCCACATGCAGCACACCAAGAAAATACATTCTGTACATACACAAAAGATTGGAGAATGCACATTTCCATCCCTTAGTAGACTCTCCAATTTATTTACAGCATCATCAGAATTTTCCTTCCCTGTAAAACCTCTATTTAGTATAGAAACTGATGAAAGGAAATAAAATAGAGGACAAGAATTCAATTATCTATGTACATCTATGGTAGTTCTGGATGAAGAGGACCATAAAATAACAACTGATTCGTCTTCCCTTGCTATCTATATTCATAAAAAAGGAGATAATCCTCTAGATTTAAATTTCCAGTTTGCAAGCTTGAAACCATGATTTATTTCCCCACTCTGTTAAAACATAAAAGCAGCATACCTTTTCCTTTGCTGGAAGACATCCTCATAGATAATATTGCCTTCTTCTACTGACACCTGATACAATTGATCATATCTGACCTCGTCATTGAACCGTAAATATTTTTGTAAGAAATCCACAGTGAATTCTCATAGTTTTTCACAGTATCAACATCAAGCAGCTCAACTAATTTCTTTTTATTGAGCTCCAATCCACACCTACCACATAGTAAGAAATATAAATATATTTTCTCAATTATAAAAGTTAAGAAAATTTCTCCCTTTTCCTGAGAAAAAACAGAGTTAACAAGTACAAAATATATGGGGAATACAAGAGCTTAACATATCCAAGAAAATCACTGTCATATCAAAGAAATATAGGAGAGAATAATTAATTGGTAAGAAAAGAGAAGATGCTTAAGATTTGTTGAAGAGGACAACTAAGCACTTTTCAGTAGCATTTGTCATGTTAGTGGTAGTTGAATCTACTTCACGTATTTTGGCAATATCATTGTCTAATGCAAGTCTTTGAGAACTTTCCTCAGGCACCTCGATGCCGACTCTAATCTTCTAGAATCATTTTCCCTAAGACAATTGTGAGACAGTTGATGTTTTTCCTCCAAAAAGTGTGAGATAGAAGACAATTGTGGCAAAATATTTTCCTCATATAACTGATGTAAGACAAATTTGCGACAGAAATTAATCATGTAGTTTTGAAGGTAAATTTGTAGTGAATTTTTTTTTTGAGGAGTATTAATTAGTTAGTTTACTTGGCATGAAAAATACACATATCAATACAAGAAGGTCCAAGAAATATGATAACATAAGTGGATCTTTTTCAAAATTTGGTGTGAAAAAACTTAAATGTGTAATCCTGTCTAGATGCATTTTGATTGCCTAAACTCTAACTGCCATGTTTAAGGTCAAAACAGCACAACCAATCAAAAGTTTCCACAAATGCCTTGTAAGATGCTTATACATTACCTTGGGCATTGCAATTGTACTCTGAGATAAACATATGAGGGTTCTGACATCTCCATTGAGTTCTCAATTATAGATGCCACATTAGACTTTAAGCAGACCCTGCATATATGATGCTGGCAGCTGGTGACAAAAGTATCATTAGGATTATGATGTTCACATTTGTTGGATGGACCTGATGAAATAAACAATATGATTCTGATTTGTTGCAGCTGCAACTGTTCTCCCCAAATTTCTTAATTTTTGGGCCCCTCCTCATAATTTAGAATTGTTTTCATCGCTGGATCCTTGAACTTTGGTCATGCTTTAGTTTCGGATGATTTCAAAGATTGATTTTCAACCTATTTTAAAGGTTTCCTGCGTTTGAAATTTATGGTGAGTCGCAGATTGTACGTTGGCTTGCTTGTCGATCGGATCAAGTGTTCTTTGTTGTGGGTCTTTGTTGTGGAGATAAGACAGGTTCTTGTCTGTAGTTGAATTTTTGAAGATGATCAAAACATTTTATACTTCATATTTCAGGCGTCAAATTATTTTTGATCAGCGGCTGATAACCTTTTCCCTTCCGCCGTTGCGGTTCCCAAAGCAATTAGCCATCCAAAGTATGAATCGCTCCGAGTGCCAACGCGTATTGGTCTTTGACCGCTTGCCCGTAGCCTTTTTCTTCCACCGTTGCGGCTAGGAAAGCCATTTGGCTTTCGATGTGATGTCTTTCGACTTCCGCCTAAAGCCGTTCCCGCCCGTGTTTCGGATGTCTCTAGCCCTTGTATTTTCCACCGTTGCGACTGGGAAAGTCTTTTGGTTTATGATGTGGTTATCCTTCCTATTTTCGTTTGAGTTTTCCCGCCCCCCCGTCGCACACCTGTAGCCTTTACTCTTCTGTCGTTGCGGCAGGGCAGAGCTTTTGCTTCCGATGTCGGTTTCCTCCCGATTTCCGCCGTTGGTATTGTTATCACAAGCCTGTAAGAGGACGAGGTAGTGTGTTTGACACTTGTAAAATGACGATGGTGCACCCAGTCTTTTCTTGTAGATTAGTTGTTTCAGTAGTATAATTTGCTGCTTTGTTTTGTAATGCAAATCCAATGAATGATACATTCTGGTTTATTTGCAGATGGACTTAAGGGATTGGTCAGACTACCGCGGCGTGAAGGCATATCTAAGCATTTTGGTGCGGGTCGAACTATGGCCAGAAGGACAAGTGAAGGAAAAGACAACATGGATAGCAACAAAGGAACTAAACCAAAAGATCTATCAGTTACTAAATAGTTCATGAATGCATAGAAGAAGATGAAATGTTGAAAGGACTGAAGGGTCGCACGCTTGGGGGGTAGCCCATGCGGTCTACTGTTGTATTTTAAATAAGAGAAAGTTAGGACTCACAAGGGACTTTTTCCCTGGAAAAAATTGGTAAACCATTTGCTTGTAAGAGGAACTATTTCGTTTTACAATCAGAAACTGCAATTTTTCCTGTTGGAGAAAGTACGATGTGGAATGTATCAATGTGATTAAATAAGCAATGTTGAAGGGGAACTATTTCGTTTTCAGCTATGTGTCAT
This sequence comes from Pseudotsuga menziesii, assembly GCA_001517045.1. Classification (NCBI taxonomy): domain Eukaryota; kingdom Viridiplantae; phylum Streptophyta; class Pinopsida; order Pinales; family Pinaceae; genus Pseudotsuga; species Pseudotsuga menziesii. The sequence goes on along the minus strand of LPNX011026885.1, from coordinate 161,761 downwards.
TAACTGTGAGAGCATTCTAATTTCTTAAACCTATGTTCCTATTTGAATGTTCTTCAGTTTATTTTGTGATGTTTTCCATTGTGAGTAATGGAGGTCGTTCATAGACAATTGGCTATCTGGTTGTTGAAATATCTTTAAACTGTTCATGTGTATTGAAAGAAGTATCAGCTATTTGTAACTTTTCATAATGCATGTACAAAATACATTACTCACTAATGAATGATAATCTTGCTCGCTAGCGATAGGTTAGGTAGTTAGTTTTAATTTCTTGTTGTTTATGTGATTTAGATGGCTGTGAGCTTTAAGACGAGAGGTAAGAACCTGCGCATCACATTGTGACTCCTCCCTGCATCTTTATCATCCTACATTGTTACATAGGCACTTGCATTTCATATCTTAAATCAAAAAATACAAAATATATGGTGGACCGGGCCGCAGCCGGTAAACCCTTTTGTCACTTGACCTACGGTAGCCGGACTGCAAACCGGACGGATTCCCTACACCAAACAGTCATGGGCGAGTTGGGAACGTTGACTGGGGAGAATCCCTTATTGTTGTTTCTTGCGAATTTCCAGGCCTCAACCGTTTTGGCGCTAGAAGGAGGGCCGCCAGTGCATGGCTGGCCGAGGAAACCCGTTTTCCCAAGATTATTCCACCAGTAACAGTTCTGAAAGCAGTGGGTTTCATAACCCAATTCCGGAAGAAAGAAGTAGAGAGCATTTATTTTCTGTTAACAATGAAGTTGTTAATGACCTGAGAAGACACACCAGGGCATATGTAAAGAAGATTGGAGGATTTCCAATTATCCCCGAATTGCCCAGAAGAGAATATAAAAGGAAAGATCGTCCTATAGTACTAGGATACTCAGTGCTGGTTGGAGACTGGGAAGAACTTGTGGAAACAGCCTTACAAGAAGTTGTACTACCTTTGAACCAAGAAGGCCCAGATACCCCTCACAGTTCTCTAACTCACACCCCTATTGGCTCACCTCCTCACTCTCCACTCGCACTCATGGCAGGTGTGAATGCTAATCCTCCTCCCAACGCACCAAATCCACCACTTGCTTGGAGAGCCAGATCACCCTTAAACCTGACACCTCCGTTACATGACCTACCTCAATCCTTTGAGAAGATGCTACCCAAATTCGATCCAAGTGAAAAAACACAAGTAGATGACCGACTGCAGAGTTTTTACTTGGAAATAGAAGGGTTAAGGGCTGGGGAGTATGAAGATGTAGTTTGCAGACTATTCCCGCATACCCTTAAAGGGGCTGTGGCCTCATGGTATTTTGGGTTGCCCGCTAACTCTATCATTGATTGGAATACCTTCGAGAGAATTTTCAGAAGTAAGTATGCAACTCAAAAGACTCATGCAACCCTCATGAAAGGACTATGCACATTGAAGAAGGAGAGAAAGGAGAAGGTGCACAGTTTTACTCAGAGATTTGCAGCATACCTCAAGAATTTTTCTGACATTGACAAACCTTTGGACAAGGTACTGATTGAATATTATACCTCAGCTTTAGGCCCTGATCTGGCCATGTTTGCCAAAGGTAGGGCCAAGCCTACTTTGATGAAAACCTATGAAGAGGCGGAAATAGTGGAAGATAAAAGAGAAAGTATCGAAGATTATCCCGAACAGTCAGGAGAGAAAGGTGGGGGAAGGAAATCCTTATTGTTTACTAAGCCTAAGGAAGAGAAATCGCTAGATTATGAAAGTATGGCCAAAATGATGCAGAAACTTTCTAATAACATCATAGACTTGGAGAAAGAGAAGGAAACTCAAAAATTCTATAGGCCTTATTACAAGAAAAGAGAGGACAGCAATTAGTCTCAACCACCTCCTCACAATTCGACATCTATGAATTTGACAGAGATAGGTATGGAAAATTTTTGCACTTTCCACCAACAACCCCACTCCGAAAAGAATTGTCTGCAATGGATAAATTCAATGACGTTGGTCATGAATCAGATGTTGGATTCTAGATTAACAGAAGAGGAAGATGAAGAAAGGAAAGATAGTACCACTGTAATGAATGAACAAGAAGAGGAAACCATGGTTCTTTGGAATTCTGTTTCATTATTCGATGCTAAAGAAGAAAAGAATTGGGGCTACAAGGACGTCCTGGAGACCAACGTAACGACAAGAATCCAAGGGTCGGTTAGAGCAGATAGTCTCATACTCCCAAAGATCAAAAGGCTGCAGAAGAATGTTAAGAAATTTCAAAATAGTTCTGCAACTGATAAAATTCCTGAATTCACCATTACTAGGCAAGAGCCTAGGCAGAATGAAGCACGGGCCAAGCCCAATGAGGGAAAAATGAATGCTGATAAACCTCACCCCATTGAACAGCAAATGGATTATGACGTCGTGGAGGATTTAAAGAAGGTAAAGGAAAATGTTTCACTATTCGAAATGTGTAAAGTGCCGCAGCAAAAAGAAAGACTATTGAAAGCACTTGAAGCATCGGATGAGAAGCTGCCTATTGACAATCAACCTAAAGAAGAAGAAGAAATCGGAGAAACTAGCATCGGAGGTAAGTCAAAAAGCAAACATCCACCTTTCCTCCTCACATTTGAAATTTTTAATCACAACGTGCATAATTACCTGGTAGACTCGGGGGCATCGGTCAATGTCATGCCAATATCAGTCTGTAAAAGGATAAATGGATATCCCAAGCCATCCACTTGGAGATTTGTTCAGTTGGACAGGACGGATGTAAAGGTAATGGGCGAGATGGAGGATGTCCTGATTCGCCTGTCATCAAATGATAAAGTGTGCCAAGTCATTAATATCGTGGTGGCAGATATACCATACGCTTATGGTCTTGTTCTGAGCAGAGATTGGTCAGTGAAGCTGAATGTATATTCCGCTTCTGATTGGTCACATTTGTGGTTGCCATATAAAGGGATTCCGAACCAGATTAAGATTTTAAGGGAGCCTCACATGAAATATAATGTTACTTGACTTGAAGAAAAGAATGAACCAGTGGATTCTGTCTTGGGAAACTATTTTATTGAATTGGAACCTAGAAATTACCAAGCAGAAGAAGCCAGCAACACTTCAGACACCCAGCTTGATCTCCTTCGATTTTCGCAGGCTGATGAAATTGATTGTAAAATAGTAGACTTAGTTGTAGGAATAGAATCGTATACAATAGTTAGTGATTTTTGGACTTTTTCTTTTATGGATCTAAGACATTAGAAGGGTCAAGGGTCGGTTGTGTCCTGATTGACCCTCAGGAGAATAAACACTTTCTTACATGTAGATTAGAATTTGAATGTACGAATAATACACCTGAGTATGAAGCACTTGTGCAGGGCTTAAGGAAAGCGATTGAATTAAAGGTAAGTAATTTAAAAGTTTGGGAGATTCAGAAATAATTGTAAAGCAAATCAGAAATCAAATACATTGTGTTTCTCCCCACCTGAAAGCTTATCAAAATGAGGTATGGACCCTACTTAAATGTTTTAATGCATTCAATATTATTTCAATTCCAAGACTAAAAAACGCAGCAGCTGACTTGTTAGCCACTTCGGCCGCTAGGCTTGTACCCACTAATAATCGATGTTCTGTTGAATTGCTTTTCAAGCCTTCAGTACCTGATATGATCACCAAACTACGAGTGTTCGATGATGACCAGTAGATTATAGAATGTTTAACAAATGACGAAGTATTTAAAGGGGCGATTATAGATGATGAAGAACACCAGGCCGAGCTGAAGTACGATAATTTCATCCCTAAAGGGGTTCGAACTTTGGAGAGGATGTTTGATTTAAATGAAAATTTCAGAAGACCATCCAATGTGAAGACTCACAGCTCATATTTACAGTTCGAGTTGATAAATTTAGGGACTGAGGCGAATCCTAAATTTGTAAATCTTGGCAAATGTTGTTCACCAGCAGAAAGAGATAAGTTCGTCAGTCTGTTTAAACAATATAAAGATGTTTTCACCTGGACATACGAAGATTTCAAAACATACGATACCAGCATCATCAAGCACGTTGTTCCCATCAAAGCCGACGTCAAGCCATATCAGCAACCTTTAAGAAAAATGCATCCAAAGTTGGAACCGCTGATTCAGAGTGAAGTGAAGAAATTATTGGATGTTAGAATCATTTTTAAGGTTAGACACTCTGAATGGGTATCAAATTTGGTACCAGTAAGAAAAAAATCTGGAGAAATCAGATTATGCATGGATTTCAGAAATTTAAACTGTGCTTCAGATAAAGATAACTACCCTGTGCCACCCATGGAGCAATTGCTGCAAATGGTCTCAGGTTCTGAACTTTTTTCGTTATTAGACGGTTTCTCTGGCTATAATCAAGTCTTAGTAGCCGAAGAAGACAGATTGAAGACAACGTTCAGGACCAAATGGGGAACCTTTGCCTACAGAAGGATGCCCTTTGGGCTTATAAATGTGGGAGCAACGTTTCAGAGGGCTATGGATATAGATTTCTGCGGATTGATTGGTCGATGTGCTGTAGTATACCTTGATGATATTACGATATTCTCGAAGAAAAGAGAAGAGCACGCATTTCACTTAAGGCAAATTTTTGAACGCTGTCGGAAGTATGGCATCTCACTCAATCCTCGGAAGTGTGTGTTCACTGTCACGGAAGGAAAGTTGCTGGGTCACATAGTTTCTAAGAGAGGCCATTGAACAAATTCCCTTGCCCCATAATAAAAAGGGGATGCAATCATTCATGGGAACTATAAACTTCGTGTGAAGATTTGTGCCTGATTTCGCTCAGATTGCCAAGCCGCTGTAGCAGATGGTCAAGCAAAATGCACAATTCAAATGGGATGAGATTGAGAAGAATTCCTTTGGCAAAATTAAAACTGCTATTGCACACGCACCCTCCCTGAAAAGCCCAGATTTTGATAAAGACTTTATTTTGTATACTTTTGCATCCGATGATTCGCTAGCAGCCGTGCTTACGCAAAAGAAATATGGGGGGGATGAATTCCCAACATCTTTTATGAGCACTGGTCTGCAAGGGGCCAAATTAAATTACCCAGCCATTGATAAAAAAGCTTACGCAGTATTCAAAGCAGTAAAGCAATTCATGCCTTATATTTTAAAAAATCGAACCAAGGTGATCGTCCCCTACCCAGCAGCAAGGTCCCTTCTTATACAGAAGGAGTTAGGAGAAAGAAGGGGCAATTGGGTAACAGCTCTTCAAGAGTACGACCTTGAATTCAAGCTAGCCTCTATAGTTAAAGGACAAGGGTTGTGCAAACTGATGACTGAAAATGGAAAAAATGAAGAACATGCCTGGGAGGATGAAGCCAAATTACATTTAACAGATGTCTGTGATTTGTTTACAGCTCCCGAGTCTTGGTATAGGGACCTCGTACATTACCTACAGACAGGGCTGCTGCCGAAACATTGGAACTCTAAGCAGAGAAGAGCGTTGCGTCTTAAATCAACTTCCTATCAAATTGTAGAAGGAGTATTATTCAGAAAAAATTATGACGGAGTTCTTCTGAGATGCTTAGAGAAAGAAGATGCGAAAAAAGTAATGACAGATTTGCATGACGGGCTTGCTGGGGGACATTATTCAGGAGATACTACATCCCACAAAATCCTCAGAGTCGATTACTACTGGCCCATGCTCTTTAAAGACGCACACACACATGTCAGAAAGTGTGATATTTGCCAAAGGTGTAGTGGGAGACAACCTAAAGTAGCAGCACCCCTAAAGCCTATGATGATCACAGAGCCATTCGAGCAATGGGGGTTGGATATTATTGGAGAAATAAAACCAAATTCCTCCCTACAACACAAGTACATTTTGACCGCGACAGATTATTTCACTCGCTGGGTCGAAGCAGTCCCGCTGCACAAAATAAATCAAGACGAGGTCATTAGCTTCCTGCAGGACCACATCATGACCAGGTTTGGAGTTCCAGTTTTGTTATTTTTTAATAATGCTACGTACTTTTCATCAATTAAAGTAACTTCTTTTGCTCATGATAAAGGGATAAAATTGCATTATTCTGCTAATTACTATCCACAAGGAAATGGCCTGGCTGAATCCACTAACAAAAATCTGATTAGAATTTTAAAGAAGAATGTGATAGAAAACCAGAGGAGCTGACACTAGTCAGCACTACCAAACGCCCTTTGGGTTGATAGAGTCACCCCCAAGTCTGCGATAGGAGTGTCACCATATACCCTTGTGTACGGTAAAGAAGCCATTCTTCCCCCCAATATCATGCTACCATCTTCCATAATAGCTCAAGAGTCTAGGGGGTCAGATGAGGAAGTTTTACAGATGAGGATATGCAATCTTCTGAAAGCAGAAGAGGCTATATCTAAAGCTATAGAATGATTTAAGCAACAACAGGAGGTACTAAAAAGATGGTTCGACAAACATAAAGCTGGAACAAAATACTTTGAAGTGGGAGACTTAGTCCTCAAGTGGGATCATCCCCGTGATGAAAAAGGAAAGCACACTAAATTCGAACAGTTGTGGGTAGGCCCTTTTCAGGTTGCAGCAAAGCTTGGCCCTTCTACTTATAAGTTGCAAGATCTACAAGGGTGGGAAGAGAACTTACCAGTAAATGGTTTGGTTCTCAAGCCTTATTTTTCCTGATTTTCTTTGAGTTCTTCTGTCTTGTATATAAATAAGTTGTTTGGCTTTCTTTTGAGTCATGTTTTTCAGTTTGTTTTAGTTTAAGTTTTATTGATTTCAATAAGGGGAACGAACCTGCGATTGCATGGGGAACATCCAAAATTTTTAGGGATTGATAAACGTTTTTGGGTATCAAACTGTGTGTTGTTGTTTATCTGAAAGAACTTCTTCCAGTTTAGCAGTTTTCTCAAATAGCTCTGTGTGCATTGAAGTCCTGCTTAACCCCTGTGAAATAAACTGGATTCAAAGAGTCCGGAATACTATGTTGAGGCTCCATCCACTTCACACTTAAAATGTTCTAAGGGGCGACAACAGAGGACCCATGGAAAGGAGCAAGGTGAATAGTATGTTAAATATAAATGATCCCATGCCAAGAAACAAATGCCAAAAGGCAAATAAGAGTCAAAAACTCCTCTGAAAGCATCATACATTAAAGCAAATGCTGAACCATATGTACTAAATTGCCAAAAGTTCCTCTTCGTCCGTGAGCTGAAACATGAAGTACACCGCTCACACAAAAGGACACTATGGGATAGAGGAGCTTGAATTAAAATTCAGAAAGGAAGGCATGCAGGAGGACTCATATGAAAAGGGACAAAAGTCCAGAAGCACAAAAGGGTGCTAAAATGGCATGGGAATGAGGAACAAACGAATATTTCTGATTACCATATGTTACAATCCTGTGCTTTCTGAGCTGTCAGCTACCTCAAGACAAAATTAATAATGAAACTCATCTTTCAGCCTCAGCAGAGTTATCTGGACTTGAAAATCTTGGTTTTCCACTCTCCCAAACCGGACTATCATCAATGATTAAAGGTACACACTTATGTCATTTGAGAAATCTAGATAGCTGGAAGAATTCAATAGATGCATTTGTTGTTAAACAGTCTGTCACTCAAAGAATAATCGCCCAGAGATCCAGGTTCACCAGGTAATCACCAATTGTTGCAGCTGCAACTGTTCTCCCCAAATTTCTTAATTTTTGGGCCCCTCCTCATAATTTAGAATTGTTTTCATCGCTGGATCCTTGAACTTTGGTCGTGCTTTAGTTTCGGATGATTTCGAAGATCGATTTTCAACCTATTTTAAAGGTTGCCTACGTTTGAAATTTATGGTGAGTCGCAGATTGTACGTTAGCTTGCTTGTTAATCGGATCAAGTGTTCTTTGTTGTGGGTCGTCGTTTTCGAGATAAGACAGGTTCTTGTCTGTTGTTGAATTTTTGAAGATGACCAAAACATTTTACAGTTCATATTTCAGGCGTCAAATTATTTTTGATTGGCAGCTGATAACCTTTTCCCTTTCGCTGTTGCGGCTCCCAAAGCAATTAGCCATCCGAAGTATGAATCGCTCCGACTGCCGACGCGTATTGGTCTTTGACCGCTTTCCCGCAGCCTTTTTCTTCTGTCGTTGCAGCTGGGAAAGCCATTTTCCTTCCGATGTGATGTCTTCCAACTTCTGCTTAAAGCCGTTCCCGCCCGTGTTTCGGATGTCTCTAGCCCTTGTCTTTTCCGTCGTTGCGGCTGGGAAAGTCTTTTGGTTTTTGAAGTGGTTATCCTTCCAATTTCTGTTTGAGTTTTCCCACCCCCCCATCGCATGCCTGTAGCCTTTACTCTTCCGTCGTTGTGGCAGGGCTGAGCTTTTGCTTCCGATGTCAATTTCCTCCCGATTTTCGTCGTTGGTATTGTTATCACGAGCCTGTAAGAGGACAAGGTAGTGTGGTCGGCACTTGTAAAATGACGATGGTGCACCCAGTCTTTTCTTGTAGATTAGCCGTTTTAGTAGTATAATTTGCTGCTTTGTTTTGTAACGCAAATCCAATGAATGATACATTCTGGTTTATTTGCAGATGGACTTAAGGGATTGGTTGGACTACCGCGGCGCAAAGGCATAGCTGATCATTTTGGCGCAGGTCGAACCGTGGCTAGAAGGACAAGCGAAGGAAAAGAAAACATGGATAGCAACAAAGGCATTGAACCAAAAGATCTATCAGTTACTAAATAGTTCATGAACGCATAGAAGAATATGAAACGTTGAAAGGACTGAAAGGTCACACACTTGGGGGGTAGCCCAAGCGGTCTACTGTTGTAGTTTAAATAAGAGAAAGTTAGGACTCACAAGGGACTTTTTCCCTGGAAAAAATTGGTAAACCATTTGCTTGTAAGAGGAAATATTTCATTTTACAATCAGAAACTGCAATTTTGCCTGCTGGAGAAAGTACGATGTGGAATGTATCAATGTGATTAAATAAGCAATGTTGAATGGGAACTATTTCGTTTTCAGCTATGTGTCATTAACTGTGAGAGCGTTCTAATTTCTTGATCCTATGTTCCTGTTTGAATGTTCTTCATTTTATTTTGTGATGTTTTCCACTGTGAGTAATGGAGGTCCTTCATAGACAATTGGCTATCTGGTTGTTGAAATATCTTTAAACTATTCATGTGTATTGAAAGAAGTATCAGCTATCTGTAACTTTTCATAATGCATGTACAAAATACATTACTCACTAATGAATGATAATCTTGCTCGCTAGCGATAGGTTAGGTAGTTAGTTTTAATTTCTTGTTGTTTATGTGATTTAGATGCCTATGAGCTTTAAAACGAGAGGTAAGAACCTGCGCATCACATTGTGACTGCTCCCTGCATCTTTATCATCCTGCATTGTTAGATAGGCACTTGTATTTCATATATTAAATCAGAAAATACAAAATATACGGTGGACTGAGCCGCAGTCGGTAAACCCTTTTGTCACTTGACCTACGGTAGCCGGACCGCAAACCAGACGGATTCCCTACACCAAACAGTCACGGGCTAGTTGGGAACGTTGACTAGGGAGAATCCCTTACTGTTGTTGCATGTGAATTTCCAGGCCTCAACATGATTTTAATCATCTTTCAAATAAATAAACATAAGAGCTTCATTATGTTTAAGTCATGTAAGCAATTGCAAATGTATTATGCATACCTCACCTTTGGAATCAGCAAAATAAATGTACTTTCAAAAACAAGATGCCAGATAATGTAAAGTAAATCTAAGATATTTATGGTCTGATATTTGTTTTGAAACATGATTAGGGGATACCAAAGGAACGGTTCCATACATGCATACAGGCTTAGTACCAGTGCCTTCCTACTTGTAAAATTCCCCTTGATTAAAAAACAATATTCAACATACATCTTTCAGTTAAAATAATCAATACCTGATCCTAGTGAGGATCTCAAGCCCTGTAGAATTTGACTTCGTATAGCTGAAATTGTCATCAATTTTCTTTCTACCCAGCTATGTATTTGGTTTCCTTGTTTGTATGCAGTTTAGGTCAAAGAGAACCTTTAACTAATTAGAAAAACAAAATTTTAGTTCTCTTCATATAGCTGGAATTATTAACAATGTAGGAGATGCACTCTCTTATTCCACTTTATAGCAAAGTAAGGGCATACATGCCAATCAAATATAGTGCATTTCTCTCCATAATATGTTTACACCAACTCTAATTTATTATGGTTACTTGAATAAGGCAAGAGATGGTCTAAGCAATCTACAAAACTATAGACAGAACACATATTCTCAACACATACCACGGGATATCCAATGAACAAAAGAAATAATTTTCTAGGCCTCACTCTTAAGAAGAAGCAAGAAAATCAATCGAAACATCATAACAATGGCGTAATTTTATTAATGTTTATAAAAAAGGACAATTAGACTACAGGAACTTTCTAGGTTTAACACACATCCAAAGTAACTTATTTTGAGAATACCAACTTATGAAATATATAAATGTGGTAAGGTATGTGATATGTATTATCATTATGCAATAACTGTAAAAACCTTCTTTCAGTCGCATATGCTTGAAATGGGAATTTGATAGTGTAGGCTCCATTTTTAAATTGTAGACAAGATTCTTAGATAGGTATTTCCTCTGTAGTTCTTGCATCTGTAAGCTTCATGTTCTTGGGATATCACTTTTTGCAAATGAAGCTTTAACAATATCCGCTTAAAATTTCAAAAGAAATCCCTGTCAGGAAATAGGAGAGGAGAAACCAGAGACCAAATGTACAGTGCGGCTGTAATCCATTCTGTGCAGATCCTCACCCAAACAATATACCAACCGACACCAATGAGGTTTTCACCACCTCTTTTCATGCCATGTCGCTAGTTACAATTATAGGTATCATATTTAGCTGATTACAACTTCCATCTTTGCTAGAATTCCATTTTGAAATTGTTTATACCCGAGGTAAGAACAATCAAGTTGTCGATTCTCCTTCATACAAATATGAAGGGAATCTATTGTTCTGCTATGGACCCTAGACTGCCGATTTTCATTATGACTACTGTCCAAGGGGGCACCTTAGTGTACACTGACTAGATTTTTCTTCAATATTCTTCTACCCTTCAATAAAAGGTTCTCATCGAAGTTGAAGGGACACCACCAAGATTCCCTTGCCAGCCATCCAAAGAATGAAAGTTAACCTCAGGGAGTTCACCTGCAATTGTGAAATCAACTAGCGATAAAAATATGAAACCGAAGGCAAAAGCATGAATGAGGAAAGAGTGTGTTTTCCCTTAGTATTTTGCTACTTATATTAGTCTCATATAAATTTATGTATGCTATATACAGAATTTGGATAGCAAAGGCAAGGAAATCCCTTTCCTTTGTGTAGAAAATGTAAGTTCAATTTCCACCTCCTCTTTGTGGATAGTACCCAACCTAAGGAGGGGATGATCCCAAATCATTATTAACTCTTAGATCTCACAACCATGAAATCTATTTTGGATATGTATAGTAACCGAGCCTATTGCAACCACTACAAATTCCTTACCAAATATGGGAAGATGTAACAATAGAGTTTATTATCATATTTTAGATATCCAACAACACATACCATGTTTCTAGTCCTTGATCTAACCATATATGTGCAATTTCTGCCATTTCAGGCCACATTTTTTGAATCCAAATTGGCTACTACCTACATGAATCAAATACATAAGTTGCATGCATTTTCAAAGACAACTATCTCCATCAATGCAAGTTCACAAATACAAATAGGGAGTTATTATGGCTTGTTGTAAGGGAATTCAACATAATACAACCTACAGTCACCAAACAAATGACAACACAAAAATTATGAACAAATGCCTTGAACGATATCTCTGTTGCTATGCTAGTGATAACCCAAAGAAATAGTTTCACTAGCTCCATTATCAGAATATCAGGACAATATAATGACTATTCCACTATACTTATATTTCTATTTATGATTCTCTATGGGTCTCTACCTCAATGATTGACCTCCTCAAAACTCTGTCTAAGTCCAGATGCACAAGGCTTCAGAATGCAAGCCACTGGCATTTTGAAAAACATGAGTGTTACACTAATGCTCAAACAAGAATGAGGCAAAAAAACCCCGTAGCCTAAGAACATCTCCAATATGTTGGGGACTTCATTGGAGACTTGGTGAGTTGTTGGTCGTACACAAAACATCCCCAACAGATTTCAGGGACTTTTGGGCAGATTTTGAAGTAGATTTTACAGATGTCCCAGGCAGATTTTGGAGATGTTCCAAGACAATAATCAATTTATTTCTCAATCACTTTTTAAATGATTATATGACACATAAATTGAGCACATCACGACTCATAAGGAAAGGACCAAGTAAGAAACTAAAACTTTTTCCCAAAATTTTAAATGACAATTTCACTAAAAGGAAGTTAACAAAAATCTGAACATATCCAAAAAAAATATACATGTAAAACTCAATTTAAAACACTTATATTTTTTCAACTTGGTTGTAAATGTCACACCAAAACCCTTACATCTCTAGCTTCATGACTATAGTTGGGTATTAGAGAAATTTGAAGCTATACTTGGGTATTAGAGAAATTTCTAGATTCCTGATTATAACCTAGCTGGAAGTTCTCAGAAATCTCTAAATTCATGGTGATAATATTTTTAGCCTTGCTATTCAAAGAGATGAATGAATATCTGTTTTTTTTTGTTATGCAAATTTTTCACTATGGTTGACTAAAGACTAATGGTGAAGGGTAAAGGTTCTTAATACAAGGTGGCAAAGAAATATGTTTAGTACACTTTTTGCCCCACAATTCTTCCTGAAAATGGCACTAGTCACGGCGAGATGGGGAGACCTAACTAGCATGTTATTCAGTAATTGTTGCGTATCCCAAGACGAGGGGACTCTCCTAACTTGAATGCTATTCAGGCATTGTTGTGTATGCCCAGAGGGTTGGATTCTCCATCCTCTTCAGTACTCCTTCACCTGCAACTCCAATACCAAAATAGAAGGAAAACCTAAAAGGTATTCTTTTCAGTGGTAATTGGTTGCTATATGGAGAGGGCTATCCACCCTATTGCAGAACCTTATAAATAAAGAAAACTAAAATATATCTATTCAGTTAACTTTCATTATACATTCTAATTCTTTGTAGAATCGATCATATTGAATCAGTTGGATGGCATGATCTGATCTAGAATGATAATCAACCCCATAACAAATGCTTGATCGTATCCAGGACTAGATTGAACACATCTCCACCTAGCTGTATCTTATCAGATCTCACCTGCTTTGGCTTCACCTGCATTAAAGTCGAAAATATTTTTACAACTTCAAACTAACATGCCGCAATATAGTGTGAATATACAAGACATAGGGAATCAATTAATTACCTGAAAAAGACCTCTGCAACTATGTCGCCAAAGCTGTTGAGAAAGGTGAAGGAACTCTTGGAATAACAACCTTAGATATGGTAGTCAAAGTGTTGCTTTTGCTTGCTTTTAGTGGAAGCAATACCCTACATATACACCTCTGCTAAATTATTATTTGTGGGAATCAGCAGAGATGCCACCCTTTTCGCCACAAACAATAATTTTTGGGCGTTCAAGAAATCTCCTAAGAATCCTCGCCATTCATTATGCAGAATCGAACTCTGTTTCACATACAATAATACAATTCATTGCCTTGATTTAATTATAGATTATTCTTCCCTTACAAGAAGTGCAAGCACTGGAAAGCCAATGGAGGCATCTGATATATACCTTGCGTTGCATTATGAGGAGAGCAATTCCTGCATCGTTCATGAGTACAACTTCATTTTTGGGATCCGAACAATAGTTATCCACTCTAAAGATGATGTTCCCGCTGGGATCGAACACAGTGAAGCCGCTACAGCTAAACACCAAATGTTTTTTCCAAACTGTTAACACCATAGCGGAGTCCTTGCAGAACTTATCGTCGATTACAACACACCCTGCGATTTCGGATGTCTCAATAATCAAATGTGTCCCAGGCATATTTTGGAGACTTCAGTTTTGACAATAGACATTGATGATCGAACAATATGATTATTTATCTCCTTCATATTTTTCATATATTATTCCAAGTCTAAATCTGAATCTATACAAATTGCAGCTCAAAATATGGGTTGTGTGTGATGGATTTTGAATTGGGTTTCTGCTCAAAATATGGGCTGTGTGTGATGGATTTTGATTTGGGTTTCTGGAGATTTAACTATTTCCTTTTCAACAATATGATTAAGCAGTAAAGCCTTCTTGTCAACAACCAAAGAAATGCAACAGCTTGACCCTTTTGGGTATTGCTTCTCATTTTTAGGGTCATCTTAGCTTTTACAAATTGTACTTAAGTGTCCCAGAGTTATTCAAGCCCAACTCTTCCCCAATCCCAACCTCAAGCACTATGAAAACAATTAGATAGTAAAGACTTGGATTGGGTGCTAAAAATTTGAATAAATTTCTATTAGTTGTTCATCTAAAATTAAAAAGATGAATCTAGTCTTTTAACAAAATGCAAGTATGTATATCCCAAAGTGTTTTGCATTGGTTTTCAACACAAGCATAAAAATATGCATAATCTATTTAGAAGAGAATGTTTTTAACCAAATCATGGCAAGAAAGCCCTAAGATTCATGGTTGTGTTTGGTAAACAAACACCAGCGTTCTACAAATACATCATGAGCTTTTGGTTTTCAAATTACCTATCATAGATCTGATCAGATAGAAAAATTAACCTTTACGAAGAAATAAATACAAAATACCTCCATTTGATGAGCCTTTGGTTTTCAAATTACCTATCAATGCATAAATAACTTGATCAGTATAATCAAACACCTTGCTCATATAAAATACTTCCAACTTTGAGCACTTTGAAAGAGCCATCAAACCTCTCTCACCTAAATGCATGCTTTCAATTTGCAATTATGTCAGCTCTTGCAAATTTCTAGTGCTTCTTTCCAAAATCTAATCCTAATACTCAGAATTCTGTGAAAAAATGAGCTTCCTCAAACACTCGGAGCTCGATAACAGTGGGAAAACAAATTCCCATTATAAATATGTTTAGGACACAATCTCTGTAGCTTACCTTTCCCTGATCCTATTCTTTCTGTTTGACCATCTAATCTGCTGAGCCTTTTTGCTATAAGATCTTCCAGTTCGTTGCAATTCTTAAGTATTGAGTTTAAACCCTTTCCTTCGAATCCACATGAACCGCAACAAAATTTTTGAATAGGACCACATTTGAGTTAGAAGGAATCTATACCCTCATCAGTAATCTCAATGCATCCCTTCAGTTTTATCTTCTTGAGATGAGTGAAACTCTTTCCAATAACAGTGAGATCCTTGTTGTCAATAATGGGAAATTTTATGGAGCATTTCAAAGCCAAAACAGTCACATGTTCAAATCTCATAATCAAATTGGGGGGCAGGCGGAAAATATCAGCTCGAGCCTAGAGAACAGGATGTTGCTTGCTTTTTAATTCAATATGATGCCATCTACTGCAGACTAGGGAACAAATATTCTCATCTTTGTTTGCGAGCTTCTGGAAAATTGAGGCCAAGAATTCATCTTGTAAACATAGAATGAGATCTTATTCTGGATAAAAAACGAATTGTTCAACCTCACTATTCTCCACAAAAAAACCCAGTGATGGAGGAGATAAAGAAGATTTGGACTGGCCGTTCAAACCTAAGAGCTCAATCAGACAATCCTAAATCAGCTTAGGAATAACTTCTGGGGTAAAAACAACAAGTAGACGAACAAATTTGATATGAAATTTGGGTTAACAAGTTCTTGATAGCCCAACAAAGTAAAACTGGATTTTTTCAGAAAAAGTCTTGGGGAAAGTGTTCTTGGTGGCCAAACAAAAGACTTGAGGAAGTGTTCTTCCACGTCCTCTTCTTCTTCTTGGAGCTTCTTCCCAGAAAGTAACCCAGTGGTTGAAATGAAAACTGGGTGATTCCAATGCCATCAGTAACTCAGTGGTTGAAACACAAACCTAATATGAAGCTTCTGGCTCTCAAACACTGAGATATTCCAATGCCATTAGTAAGGCAGGGGTTGAAATTTAAACCTAATATGAAGCCTTCACATTTTAGAAGAGTTTCCTATCAATCACAGATACAAATACAAAAGAGTCAATTCATTGATCACCAGCTTTCTCCAAACGAATTGAAAAGTAACCACAATACGAACCTTCAACAAAAGAAGTGGAGAGTTTGTGAGGGGATCCGATACCTGAGAGTTATCTATAAATTGAAGAGCATGAGGAATAGGTGGAGACAGATCCCTAAAGTATTCCAAGGAAATATTTTCGTCGGCCTATACGAGAAGAACCCCTTGAACAATGAAGTCAACTATAAGCTTACCCTTGTCGGCATTTCTTAATCTTCCAGCAAAGGGATAGTAAACCACCAAAAGGGATAGTAATCTGCCCAAAATCCCTGTGCACAATGCGCTCAATGTGCTTATAGAACAGAAACCTGGAAGTCACCCCATGCAACTTCGCCTTGTTGTAGGACTTCTTGAGAAGATTCCACTTGTATTTGCATTAGAATCCACTTTAATGAGCTGCAGGAAGCATTAACAACATTAGTGATTTGGCCCCAATGGGTTTTCCCCAATCGGCCCTGGCTGACATTGAAGCACATGTCTTCAAACTTGGGGAGAAAAACATCAATGGCGGTGTTGGGCCATAGCACCTCCTCTAGGATCTGGAGGAAGACTCTCTCATGTCTTCACACAGTGTCAAGGGTCCCTATCCATCTTGCTCATTTCGCTTAATCTATGCAGAGTCCAAGTCGAGGGTTCCTCTAGGATTTGGAGGAAGACTCTCTCATGTCTTCGCGCAGTGTCAAGGGTCCCTATCCATCTTGCCCATTTCTTTTAATCTATGCAGAGTCCAAGTTGAGGGTTCAAATGGACCAGTGGAGGTGGAGGGTTCAAATGGCCTGGACCATGTTTAACTCGCCAAAAGTATTTCATTATGTTTTGTTTTATTTCTCATAGTAATTGTTTTATTTGTTTTATGTTTATCTTTTGTTTTATTTCACATAGTAATTGTTTTATTTGTTTTATGTTTTTTGGGTAGGTATTAAAATTTTGTTTATTTTTTCATTATGTTTTGTTTTATTTTTCATAGTAATTGTTTTATTTGTTTTATGTATATGTTTTGTTTTATTTCATATAGTAATTATTTTATTTGTTTTATGTATTTTTGGGGTAGGTATTAAATTTTTGTTTATTTTTTATATTGTTTTATATATATATTTGGTGGTTTTTATGTGTGGTAAAACCTATAATCTAAAAATTCTACAATTTGGGTTGGAATAGATAGAAATTTTTAGGCACGGTTTTGAAAAAAATTGTTCCTAATTTTTAAAAATCCAGTTTTCGATTATCATTTTTTGGAATTTTTGGTTTTTTGGGAGTTTATGAGGGTGTTAAATCCATTAAATACAATATCCACAAATTAATCGGGAGGCACAAAATAGGCAAATTTCAACTAATGAGATGCAAAATACTCTTACTAACTGAAACTTCAAGTGAGTGTCGAAAGGGTCAAAAGATGATGATTTTTCCCAAATGAAATATGATCATAATAAGTTCGATAAGTTGAACACAATGGTATACAATTCAAGACATGAGGATGCTTTTAACGAGAAATGACCAATATCCTAGACATGACACTAACTCGGCTATCATGACGATATAAAAGACACAACTTGACAAAATTGTCGAAGGGGTTATACAAAAGTGTAACAGAGAAATGAGATATTACATATGTTATAAGCATATCTCCCTAAACATGATTGTGTAGGTGTAATGATTTTACAAAAAAATTCACTACGTTCTCCTGTGATGTCATTTTTCAAAACTTTAGAAACATGTCGATATAGTTGAGACCCAACCTATATTATTTAAGGGGTCTCAAGGGTCTCTATCTTGATGAGAATAACAGAGGATATAATTAACATATAGCTGGGTTGCATTAATTTAATTTTTTTAATATAGGGACGTGTAAATATATATTATATATATGTTAGAATTTACTAAATTCTAACACTGCAGATGGATTAAGAGTCCCCCTTCTAAATCCATCTACGGTGTTAGAATTTAGTAAAATGTACAAATTCATTGTCAAATTTGTAATTTTTTTCATTGCCGAAGTGACGACTAAAAATGACCAAATAAATGACCAATTGTTATGTGGTCATTTTTAATCTAGATATCCCGTGACCAAATTTGGTCATTTATCTTGGTTGTTTTTAGTTGGTTTTTATCCCGTGACCAAAAGTGGTCAGTTATCTTGGTCTTTTTTAGTTAACTCACTTAGTTTTATCAATTTTGGTCATTTATCTCTTGAAAAAACCTATGGTGACCAAACGTTTTGGTCTCCTGGTCACTAATCTCTCATTTTCCACTAGTGGAGCATCCAACAGCTTCAACCCAATTCTCATTTGACAGCTTCTTGTGTGACAACATGCTACGAGCCATGTTCATGATGGTCCGGTTCTTTCGTTTAGCAACTCCATTCTGATGTGGAGTGTATCTAGTGGTGAACTGTCTCTGAATTCCATGCTACTTACAAAAGTTTGAGAATTCATGTGCATCGTATTCACCTCCACCATCTGACCTGAGCATTTTAATGGGCTTTCCAAACTGCTTCTCAGTGAGAACCTTGAACTCTTTAAACTTGGATAAGGTCTCTAATTTGTGCCTGAGAAAATAAATCCATGTTTTTCTACTAAAATCATCAATACAGGTCAGAAAATAAAAACTTCCTCTTATGGATTGGGTTTGCATGGGTCCACAGAGATTTGTATGAACTAACTCAAGTTGCTCTTTGGCTCGAGATGTGGAAGTGGGAAAACTGTCCCTATGATGTTTACCAGTGATACAATCCTCACAGGTGCTAGATTGTTTATGAATAACTAGTAATCCTTTGACCATTGATTGTTTGTGCAAGACATTGATACTCTTGAAGGGAAGATGACCGAATCTACAGTTCCATAACCAGGATTCATCTTGACTAGAAACTGTATGAACTACATGATGTGGAAGGTTAGCACTCCTAAGACTAAGAGGAAAGATTCTATTCTTGGTCATTTCAACTTTGGATATGAATCTCTTACTGGGAGGTTTATCATAGATAGCACAGTATGTATCATGAAACTTAACATCATACTTATTTTGAAGTAATTGACCTATACTGATCAAATTGACAGTCAAATGAGGTACATAAAACACCTCATGAATGGAATTTTTTTCATTTTGATTACTAAGTAGAGTAATGATACCCTTTCCTTTTGCTGTAACCAAAGAGTCATCTCCTAGATTGATATTCGTAACAATAGAGGAATCCAGACTAGAGAATAATGACTTGTTACTTGTCATGTGATTGCTGCAACCGCTACCTAGTAGCCATAGATTTGAGCTGCGGTGTTCTTCAGTTGCTTGATAAGACAAAAACATCACCTTTGATGAGCCTTCTTCTTCTTTGGAGACATTTGCTCTACTATTGTTCTGGTCCGCTTGCTTCTTTCTGCATTCTCATTCATAGTGCCCATGCTTCTTGCAGTAGTTACACTAAACATTGGACTTATTGGTTCATCTCTCGCCTCTTCCCCTCTGACCTTGAGAGTTGTGAGAGTGTTCTAAATGCTCTGAGTGTTCATGATTGTGATTGGTTCTGTCTTCTGTAGATCGAGACCATCGACCTCTTCTTCCTCTACCTCGTCCTCCTCTGCCTCGACCTCTGTTGAGGGAAGCTTAGGTGTTGAATGCATTGGTCAACGATTCTTCTTCTTGAGTGAATCGCGCTTCATGAGATAGAAGAGATCCAGTCAACTCTTCTAGGGTGAACTTAGACATATCTTTTGCTTCTTCTATGGCAGTCACTACCATAGCAAATTTCCTGGTGAGACATCGAAGAATCTTTTGAACAATGATTTTTTGTTCTAGTGGTTCACCATAGGTTTGGAATTGGGTCACAATACCCAAAACCCTAGTCATGAACTGATCCACAGATTCTGACTCTTTCATCTTCAAACTTTCAAATTGAAGGCGTAGGGTTTGCAGTCTTACTGTTTTAACGCAATCAGTTCCCTTGTAAGCCGATGCAAGCAGATTCCAAGCCTAATGTGCACTGGTAGCACCTGAGATCCATAGGAAAATGGACTCTTCAATGCAACTTTGGCTCATCCATGTGGTTGTGAGATCTCGGTCTCGGTGAGCTTTGAGAGCATTCTTATGGGCATTATTCATTGCGGCTAGAGCAGCCGCTTCATGTTCTTTGAACTCGGTTTCCACCATATCCCAACATTTTTTGAGTTGAAGAAATGTCTTCATTTTGATAGACCAAAATTCATAGTTAGATCCGGTCAGAACAAGTCCGGAGATCGGCTTCAAAGAGCTCGTATTAGCCATCGGATATGACTAACAAAAATTATTTTCCCTTGCTTTTTTTTAAAATAAAAAATGCCTTACTTAGCCTTTTTTTTAATTCCTTGCTTAGCCCCTTTTTTAATATAAAAAAAAAACCTTGCTTAGCTTTTTTTTTTTGAATAGTAACCAGCAACGCAAGAATTTTCACGAATCTGGTGTAGATGCAAATCCAAATGTTAGATCTGGAATAAAATTCACTCTCCAACATGGAGATTGTTTTTATTTTTCCACCATGCAATTTGCAGAATAAAAGGTCTTTTTCCCTTGCCTTTTTAAATAAAATAAAAAATCCCTTGCTTAGCCTCTTTCTTTTTTAATAAAAAAAAAATCCCTTGTATTTTAAAAAACAAACAGCACTGCTCCAGGTGCAAAGGAAATAGGCGGTGGGAGGTGTGGTGCTAGAAATCCGTCTAAGTAGCGGCTGTTCACTGCTTATGCCAAATATCAGCAAAGCGGTGGCACTGCTTTTCTCTTCTTCAAAACAGGCGGTGGCACTACTCTTTTACTGTAGGAAAGAAGCATTGGCTAGATATGGAGAGGAAAAAAAAAATTATTGCGATCCGTTACACTTTGATCGGATCCTCTCCAACTTGATCAGATCAACCCACTGGCAAGATCTGGATGATAGAGCTCTCTCCTCTAAGAAAGAGATAGATCGAGAGCAAAGATTTGGAAAAATAAAATTAAAAAATCCTCCATGTCTTTTTTAAGGGTTACGGCAAAAATAACCAAGGTTAATTTTCAAATCTGGAAAAATAAAAAAAATAGAGTGTTGTAGCTTCCAAATAGTTTTGCTTCATGAGAGTGCTTTCCACTCTGTGAAAATTCTTACCCCAACAATGGACGGATCAAGCTGTAAGCTTTGATACCATGTGAAAGAATAGAATGAAGCCGGAGAAGCACACTGGGCAGATTGATTGCCTTCTCATTATTCAGAGCTGTCTAAATAGGAAATACAAATGACAATAGTAGCTTGACCTAACTCACTAACTAACTATGAGTGAGACTACACTCTTCAACAGTGACAACGTGGCATTATAAGATTGAATTGGAGTGACTATTATGTGAAGACTCCACCTGGTTTCAATTATTGCTAGGGACAACATTGCTTCAAAAGTGGATTTCTCCTTTGCTCCTCGTATTGTGGTTTGTGAAGAGAACATGAGTTGTGGAGGCACGAGAACTTTGGTCGGTTTGAGGTTGATGCAGAGGTGCAATGAATAATAGATGAATAATTCTTTATGCTCTAAAGAAGTTGAAAGGAGAAAATGATATCCCAGGCTCTTGACCAACAGTGATTAATGCCCAAGATATTGAAACACACGTCGAGGCACAATTGAAGAAAACATCTAGGTTCAGGTTTATCTATGTTATGTTTTCCTCTAGTGATTTACACAGAATTGGCAAGGTTATTTGGCTTTGATTTAGCACTTTGTATTCACAAACTTGTGTGCTCTTGAAAGAGATAATAAAGGAAAATATCATTGTTTGTTACTTCATCCAAGGTGGATTTGAAGAATTCATTGAAAAATTTGGTTGAATGCTTTCGAAAAGTGTTGAGGATATGTCTGCTGGTATATGTCTCAGCTAGGCTTACATTTCATTCAAAAAACTTCAGCTTGACTTTCTTCCTTGAATTGTACTTGGAATTCTTTTTCTTTGTCTTCTGGATCTTTATACTAAGTAGTTGTTCTTCTTCAACTTCTGAAACATAGTGCAAGTATTCTTCTTCTGTTTGAACATGATTTTTCTGTTTGTCATCTTTACCTGCACACTGAAAATTTTTGTTAGAAAAAATATGAATATATTTCAGCTTTTCTTAGAGAACATTCACATCTTAGTGTTGCTCATCGATGACAGTTACTTCATTATTGACTTCTTCATTTGCTTGAACCCAGTTTGCATTCTTCACTGCTTCTTCAAAGATTGTGGGATCAAAAGAAAACAGAGCATACTATAGATCCTCATCAGTAACAGGAGGCTGCTCACAAATCTCCCTCAAACTTTTGGTTTTTGGGTTTTGGGGTGGACTACATGTTGTTGTTTCTTTGGTGTTGTTGTAAAGTGGTTGTTGCTCATTCTCAGCAACTATTGTAGCTTCTATGCTGGTATCAACTATCTCTTACTCGGAGAGACTATTACTCACATCACTGGACATTCCTACATTGACAAGTTTGATTTCTCTATCATCAACAAACATAATTGGATCAACAACCTTTGTTGGGATCACATCATCAATGGATGCCTCATAGACACAGTGATCTTGACTGTCTTCAACTTCAGTGTGGGATTCCTGGTGCTCTTCCTGACTTACAAAGTCATCTTCCTCTACAGTTGGTTCCTCGCTGAATACTTATTTCAGTGTATCCCATCCTCTCATTGGAGTATCTGCTTCTACAATGTAATGAAATAGGGAATAGTCTATACTGTCTTGTATGAGACATAAGGCAACAACTTGCCTTCTTTCTTTTTCAAATTTTGTCAAAGCATTAAACTTTTTTGGATCAATGGGATCCTCTTCAACTATAAAATGCCACAAATCTTGTAATTTTAACACATTATTTACTTTGATTGCCCATACATTATACTCATCTCCATTAAAGCTCTGCCATAAACCTTGTGGTGTTAAGATATTTCTTACCTCTTCAAATTCTTCTGGTACTGCTTCTGGTAGCACCATCTTCAAGAATAAATCTTCTTTTCTAGATCACAACCTCCAATAAGATTGAATGATCAGACGATGAGGTTTCTCGGTTCCCCTCTTTTTTGTACTTGACCCAAAAAAGTGCTTCACGACCTGGAAGTCAAATGGGTTATGGGCCCACCACACCTGCTGAGTGGAATGGGATTGGCTACTTACTCAAGGCAATGCAATTTACAGAATAAAACTCTAGCAAGGTCGAGCCCATGTTTTTTCCTTCGTTGAATGTAGATCTGGACAGTGTAGATCAAATCTAAAGAGCCTTGGCAACCACTAGGAAGACTTGCGCGTGAACTGGAGAAAACCGATAGTTGGAGCACCACCTGATTGGAGTTGCTGTGTCCCAATACTGCCGAATAGATTTGCGACTATGTCAGGGAACCCAGGGATGGAGAAAATTTGTTGTGTTTAGAGCGGCCGCCTGGAGAATGCATGCATGTGAGGCAGCAAAGCTCACAAATAAATGAGATCTGATGTGTGGTCCAATAATGCCGATCCATTTTTCCTCGATTAGATCAAACCAATGATCTCGGCAAGAAATTGCAAAAAAGAAATCTACACATTTTTTTTGTTTTATTCGAGCGGTAGATTGGATCAGGCCTTAAACCACGATCTCGATGAATTGAAATGAAACCAACGATCTATGTCTTTTATTCGTTGGCCTAGAAAAAAAAGAAAATAGACAAATTTCCCAGCACCAGAGCCTGCGATTCGATCGGACTGTCCAAAAAAAAAAAAAAAAATGGGTTCGCGCTGCCGGCTGAACTGTGAAGATCACAGATCTCCAAGTTCAAATCCATTCAGCGAGATGGGTTTCCAGCGTTTGATAGAAGGGGCCAAAAATTGGAATAAAAGTCACCGTAGATGGGCTCCATGAGTTGATATGGAGCTGCACAAGTTCAAAAAGGGAGATTGAAAGCAGATATGGAGAGTGCAGATTTGGTTAGCATGCAATGGTGTGAGAGATCTGAATGATAGAGCTCCCTCTGCCAAGAAAGAGATCACAGATCTGGAGCAAGGTGAGATCTGGAAAATATAAAAACAAAATAAAATAGCCTGCCCTAGCTCGGCCGCTTCCAAATGGATTCTGAGTGACAATGCTTTCCACTCTGTGAAAAGGCTTACCCCACCAACGGATGGATCAGGCCATAAGCTATGATACCATGAGAAAGAATAAAATGAAGCCAGAGAAGCACAATGGGCAGATTGAATGCCTTCTCATTATTAAGAACTGTTTATATAGGAAATACAAATGACAATAGAATGGATGACCTAACTCACTAACTAACTACGGGTGAGATTACACATTTAACACTCCTCTCCTTTGCTGCATTGATACATTGTGTGGAGCAATGATACAATTGGTTCTGTATTTGATTTTTTTAAAGGACTCCATCTTCCCATAGACTGGTGACTGTTAATTGGTATATTATCTCTTTGACTGTGTTGGGTGTGACTTTTAAGAACTGCTTTGAACCTATTGAGTTGAACAGTTGTTGTTGCATGTTGCAAAAATCAGAGGGCTTGGTGGTTTCACCCATCTAGCATTGACTCCATCTACCATCTCTTTCATTTTGTGTTGTCTCTTGTGTGCTTCCTCAATATATAGTATTTGCATTGTTAATGTGCTCGAAAGCCAAGTTTATCATGCATCAGTTTTGGGATTAGTATCAATTGAAGAAATGGTATAGAATTTGTAGAAATAATGGTATAGAGTTTGCAGAATGAAAATCTAATTTGAATTGCATTGTACTTGGGTGCACTCTCGGTTGAGTGTGACATCCTATCTTGTTATGATTTGGGGGTTTTGGTTGTTGATTCTTGTTGTTAAATGAGTTGGGGGTTTTGGTTGTTGAGTCTTGTTGTTAAAGGGTGTAATTGCAAGAATTCCTTCTCCATTTGAGAGAGTCTTTAATAACAATTCTTAATGCCTAGAATCAACGGCTTGGTAAAGTTACTAAACAATGTTGCATTTTTCTATCGGCATTGTTATGGTCGAAAATATCATGCTCACTTATATTCAAAATTGTGTTAAATATTTACAAACCACACTTGAGTTTATTGAGCTTGAAAGACACCTTTGGTGTGATGAGCTACAACAAAGGAAGCAACTTTCTGAACTTTGTTCCTATTCAAAATAATCCTATTTTCTTTGATTCATATCAGCAGCTCCAATAGAATGATGCCACTTCAGAAGTAGATCCAACTGAAGATGAAATTATCCGTATAGAGGTTCCGCTTGCTCTTCTCAATCCTGTAACACCTCGGTTTTGACCCCGTTGCATTAGATGTATATGATGTATATATTATAAATGATCATGGTGCGGAGCTAAAGGCCAAGGCCCCACCATTGATCGGTTATGTTATGTTTTGGATTTGAATTTGTCACCGATGGTATATCGGGGCATGCGACATATATTATGTTGGTCGTCATGTAAATATGCATCTATAACTAATTGAATCAACACCACCAGCTACGGTCGTGGCAACTAAATCGAAAGGGGCATGATTTTCCCAAGGATAAGGATGTGGGGGAATTTGTCAAACCTTGGCCAATGGGGTGAAAATCCATGTGTCTTCTTACCTTGTTTTATCCCAACCACTTTCATTAAGAATGGATGCTGGTGGTTGAGGCAGTTATGGTCTTTGGGAGTGGGGTGGCAGGACTGTCAGTCCTCACCCACATGCACACTCCACCAGGATTGACTCCACAATGGAAAAAACGCTCGCGCACTTTTGAATTTGGGGGGCTCTCACCATTTTGTTGTTCATCACTCACGCAGACATTCTTCCACTCTCCCCACGACTGGGCAGAAATGCTCACGCACTTGCAATTCACATCCCCTCCATTGCTGTGCATTCTCATGCAGAGGGATTCTTTCCCGTTTTTCGTCCTCACGCACAGGATTTTGATGGATTTACCCATGCAGTCGTTTTCTTCTGCGGATTGATGAATAGCGTGGCTGTATCCTTTACCCACGGGATGATTCATGGGTTCTGTATTGTGGTTGTTCACGCATCGGTCAGGAGACTGTAAATTCGTCCCCATTGTGGTCTGCGTATGTTTTCCCTAGCAGCTTCGGTTGTGCAAAATGGTTCATTGTTCCCCCACATCGTGAGCTATGTTTGCTATTATGTTTGGGACTGCTGTAGATGGTTTGAAGTCATTTTTCCCTGGTTTAATATGTAATAGTTGATTGATTTCCTGAGTGCAATGGTTGGTCTTCGGACTGTAATGGGAGCAAGGATGGGGGCTTGGTTTGCTTGATAAACCTGGTGGTTGGAAACCACACAGACAGAGCTAGAGGGCTGGCCTTCTTCTCCATCACCCCTGAATAGCACTGGAAGGGAATGCAGGGCCTGAGGGACTGTGTAGCAGAGAAGGGACTGATTTCCTTGTGTTGGGTGTGTTTGGGTGTCTTAGAGGTCAGGCTAGTTCTGGTGTAGGTGTTCTTTGTTCTGTAATGAGCTCACCAGCTTAGCATTTAGCCTTTCCCACTCCTTGATGGCCTGATAAACCCAACTGTGTTGGCTTGGCTATGTTTTGTATATCCCTGGCTATGTGTAAGCCTGCTAGTTCCCTTATTCCTTGGAGAATCATGCCCAGCTCGGGGGTGGCAGCGCTACTGAGAGATTAAGGAGCACGTTGGCCTATGGTTGGGTGGAACGTTGCAGCGACGTAGTTGGTTGCGGATCAAGTTCATCATAAGATAAGTGATCTCGTTCATTTTACTTCTGCAACCTTATTTCCTGTTAATGAAAATGATGAACATGTTAAATGATTGTATGCATGTATGAGTGCTGATGGTTTCCACTGTGTGTGTTGATTAAATTGCATATGTGCATGATATATTGCAACGCATTTTATTTCAGCATTCTGTTATGCAAATTTTGTGTATGCATATGTTCATGGGGCTCTTAGCCCGGGTGGTTTAAGCCATGGAGATCACGTCCTCTTCGCCGGTCGGAGGCATGGGGACGTGACAAATCCCATCATCAAACCATGGGAATAGATCACCCACAACAAGCATAGAACCGGTCTTAGATACGGCAAGGAAGTGTCGATTCACATTCCCTATTTCTCCAAGCCACTATAGTTTTAGAGTGTTGTGTTCTTGAAAGAAAGTTCATCTTCATCTACACCTGTTGGCCATATGAAATATCAATGTTTTGATCTTCACCCATGTAAGCATTGTGGAAACCATACCCACTCTTCAGAAAAATGCTTCAGTTTGAATTAGCATGAGAAACTAATAACACGATCCATATAAAAATAGATACATTATACATGCCTAGCCATTCATTAGTCATGCTTTGGCCTTGAGATCTGCATAAAAAATACATACTAAAGTATGTACATCATTTGGATGATTTCATTTACTATATTCCAAGTCAAAATTAAAGGTATTATATGGTCATTTGCAAGGAGTTTAGTAGATGTAATTACAACAATTCGTGGGGCCAAAAATTGACGCGTGCGACAAAAAATGAGACAACCATGAACAATGCAGATTAGATCACCAATGTTGGGTAAATTTTGAACAACGAAGATGAAATAAAGTTGTTGTGAACAATCAAATTGAGAGATCTACTATTTTAGCAACCACATCACCTGATTTTTTGCCACCAGCTATCACTTCGTGAGATTCATGGAGGACGTATATGGTTTTTAAATCCAATCTAGTCAAAGCTTGGGGAAGGAGGGGGGAGCCACTCCATTCCCTCTTAAAAGTAATGAAATAAATCACATAAAGGATTAATTAAAAGGGGTATTTTTGAGTAGGAAATGATTGTTGGAGAGGGGTTCATGGAAAGAAGGGAACAAAATAAGGGAGCAGTGTGACATCTAGGACATGGACTTGGGTAGAAGAGAAGAAGAAAGAGATAAGGAGTAGAGGCTATGAAGGATTGGAGAAGAAGAGAAAAATGCGGAGACTAGTGAAAATTGGGACAAAGACAAAGGCAAAGGAAAAACATTTCGCGAAGAGAAAGAAGAAAGAAGAGATAGAGAAGAAAAGTGGACTGAGAAAGAGGAATACAACAGAGAGGATGCACAATTGAGAAAATAAGCACAATTGAGGCTTAGAGAAAAAAATAAGAAAAAGAAAGAAAAATTAAGAAAGATGAGACAAAGAAGAAGGACGATGGAGAAATAGAAGAAGGATACCAAAGGCCTGAAGAAGCCGAGTAGAGGCTTTGAGTGTGAAGAAGCCGCAAAGACTTTGAGTGAGGAGGAAGAGACGAAAATGAAGAAAGGAGAAAGACAACAGAGCGGCGGTGGAGGAAGAAGAAGCTAGGCGAAGTCTGGGAGGTTGAGGAAACCAAAGAGATAGATGAATTGAATAAGGTAAGAGGTTGAATTTAATGGTTAATTGAGTGAGCACACTGTAACAAATGGTTGAGACTCACACTAGCAAGGGAGAGAATCTTTGATAAAAGTTAAGGGTGTAAGGACCCCTTGTAAATTATGAGTGTTGGGGAAGACCCATTCAAAAGGATTCTATCTTAAATTCTTGTGTTGTTTAATATGTTACATAGTGTGGAGTTCTAGGACACACTATGTCCATAATATGTATGTTGTGTTACAACTTGCAGGTTTGAGTTTGATTGTTGGAATAAATGGTTTTGTGGCAAAGTATATCTATTTCAAAGCATATTATATTAAGTAGTTAGAAATGTAGGTTAACATATATATATGTTAGGTTTTTTTTTTCAATTACATGATTTTTATGATCCACGATTCCCTCTCTTTCAACACAAGCCTTGGGTTGTAATGAAACTTCTCTCAACTAATCTTAGAAGCACAAGCCTTGAGATGCAAAAAAAACCATCTTAACCAATCTTAAATTCAAGTCAAAGAGGAAATATGAGGACTTTGATTCAAATGCCCACACACCAAATGGAAATTAATTTATTCATAATCACCCAACAACCCTAAAATATATCAATCATACTCACCAAATTCTCAATTTATATTATCTAGTATTATAACTTACCCAGAATACATCCTCTTTCTTCCAAATTCTAGACGTTAAACTATTGCAATTTACCAACCTTTTTTTTTTCCAAGGAAAAAAATCGTAAATACTTTATTCACATTTAGTAGATGGCCCTCATAGTCCATTTTACAAAAATACAACTAAGAAGTTGTCATTACAAAATTTGCCTCAGAAAGAGCACAAATCCACAATCCAAATCTAAAGTACATTACATACATTAATCATCAGATCATAATGTTCACCAAAAATACTTTCTAGCAGAAAGAAAGCAATAGAAGCATGAAAAAACTAAGTCTGATCTTAGCAGACTTATATCATCACTCCTGATAAATCAGGTCAGATCAAAATGGGACAAGTGATCAAAAGCAAAGATATCAGAGCAGAACTAGCATGCTGATGAAGTCTCATAAAAGTCATATGCTGATAAAAATAAACAGCAGCTAAAAATTGGCCTATTCCAGACCATCCAAAGATGAAAAATAAAATTCCAAAACCATTCAGTACCATATATAAGAGGCCTACCAGCCCGCAAGTCAAGCTCCAAATATTGTTGCTTGAGATCACCAAATGCTAGAAAATGCAAATCAATATCAGCCATGGCATCATATCTGGAAAATCATCAAGAACCAACAATCTGTCCTATGACAGACATCACGCTACAGCACCTTTAGAATACCTGAAAAATTTCTGTGGATTTTGCCTCTCTCTGTTCATATGTACTCCAAAAACCTTCATGAATGCTACCCCCTGCTTTAGCCAACAAATCTGCTTTGGAATTTCTTTCCCTATAAATGTGTTTGTAAGACACATAATCAAGACTGTCCGATAAATAGTGAACATCTTGAAGAATCAAGGATAGTTCAAGATTTTGTAATTTATACTTACCAGATGCCCAATTAATAACAAGCTAGGAGTCCCCAAAAATTTGTATTTTATCCAAATTATGCATCCTAGCCAACCTAAGGAGAAGCTTAAGTGCACATAATTCTACATAATTATTTGTTCCCAAACCTAAACCTGCTTTGAAAGATATATGATACCTATCGGAAAAGTACAAAATACCTCCAGCCCCACAAATCATTGGATCCCCAGCAGCAGATCCATCAAAGTAACCCCAAGCATATGAATGATCAATTTCCTCTACAAAATTTGATCTAATAGAGACCACAAGTAGAGACTGCGGTAAGTTCTTCAGCATGCCTAAGCTATAACTTGAAATCTGTGTAGGAGATGAGTCACAATCC
>LPNX011026885.1:93416-131129 GCA_001517045.1 Pseudotsuga menziesii | reverse complement strand
GCAGATAACCATTCTTGTGGCATTAAAACAGACATACCAATAATTCCAATATCAGAAAGAAAATGGTAACCAGCCAAATGTAACCTATCTATCATAGGAATAGGCAGTGCATGTCTCCATTTACATCCAACCCACGGATCTAAGCCTATACGAACAGCTTTTCCAGAACCAACCTTCCAAACCAGAAAATTCCCAATAAGATCAAAGGCCCAGAGAACAGCTTTCCAACAGATTGAAATATTCTTTTTCTTTTTAACAGAGGATCTTATCCAATCCAGTTTATTTAATGGAAAAATATATTTCTGATAAGCTATCTTAACCCATAAACCCGAACCATGAATAATATCCCATACCTTTTTTGCTGTAAGAGATTTGGCAAATAAGGCAGGTACCTTGAGTCCCCAACCACCCAAAGATTTAGGCAAAGCAATAGACTTCCAAGATATCCAGGATAAACCAGAGGATTTCTGTTTACCAGCCCAAAGAAAGTTAAAACATAGCTTTCTGATTTTGTCTATGACACCCAAAGGAACCCAAAAATGCATCCAATATACTGGAGTAGCCTCTAAAACAGCTTTAATCAGTACCATCTTTCCTCCTTTGGACAACCAACGGAAGCTCCAATTCTGAATCCTTTTTCAACTTTAATAATCAGCCAATCCCAATCCCTAATGAGATATCTGCACGGTCTAAGGTTAAACCCTAGATACTTCATTCTAGACTCAATTCGAGCAACAGGAAAACTAAAGATGTCATGTAAAGTAATAAAATCAGACTCTTCCATACAAGAGAAGTAAAGTGATGATTTATTGTTATTAATTTGCATCCCAGATGTCTTACAGAAATGCATTAAAATCTCATAAAGAGTAGAGAGAGATTGTTCAGAGCCATCATTGACCATGACAATGTCGTCCACAAATAGAACATGAGTTAATACAATTTCATTACCAAAGTCTAAACCATGATAAGACCCATTGTGTGAAGCATGCAAAATAGCCCTCCCAAGGCCTTCAACCACAATAAGAAACAGGAGTGGTGCTAGTGGACACCCTTGTCTGAGCCCCCTACCAGATTTGAAAAAATTTGTAGCAACACCATTAATGAGCAAAGAGAATGAGACAGATGAAAGACTGCTCATAACCCATGCAATAAAATTCCCAGCAAAACCCATTTTTGCAAGAATTAACCGAAGATAAACCCAGATGACTCTGTCATATGCTTTAGATAGATCAATCTTAATCATGACAGCTTTTATGGATTTAACATGCATTGAATGCATGCCCTCCTGAATGACACCAACCGCATCGTGAATCTGCCTACCCGGTAGAAATCCAAACTGTTCTCCAGAAATATATCTACTCAATACCTTTCTGATTCTAATTGAAATGATCTTACCAATAATTTTGTATACAAAATTACACAAAGATATAGGTCAAAAATCCTCAAAAGATGAAGGGCTGTCAACCTTAGGAATAAGAGCAAGAAAGGTTGAATTAAAAACAGCTGGGATCTTGCCACTTATCCTGGACAATTCAATTACTCTTAAGAGATCTTCACCCAAAACATCAAACAAGCATCTGTACACCTCAACAGGGATACCGTCCGGACCAGGACTCTTATCATTTTTGCTGATGTTTAAGATATGCTTAATATCTTGAAGAGTAATAGCTTGCATAAGCTCAACATTATCATCCTCAATAACAGAAGTAGGAAAATGACCAGCACTAAGAACAATTTCTGGAAGGTGAAGATCATCTTATTCTTTAAATAGAATTTCAAAGTGCTGAATCCCAGCTTCTGCTATAGCCTCAAAACCTTCCACAAGATTTCCAGAATCATCAAAAAGTTTCCAAATTGAGTTACGACATTTCCTATGGGCAGCAAATTTGTGAAAGAAAGGAGTATTATCATCTCCACAACGCAGCCATAAAACCCTACTTTTCTGACGAGCCTCCTTTTCCCTAAAAAGAAGAATAGCCTGCTTGCGAGATTCTATCTCAGTCAATAAATCCTTATCAACCACTGATAAAATACCCGAAGAATGACTATCATGAAAGCTTTTTAACTCAAATTCAATATCAACCAAGTCTTTTATATTCTGAGCTTTTTTATTCAGAGACCATTTGATAGAAATTTCTTTTATGCGTTTTAGATTCACACAAAATTGAGCCTCAGGAGATAAGGCAGATCGATCATCGAAGCGAACCCAAGAGTTTTTTAAGGCATCAACCAAATCAATATGATCCAGCCAGCCTGCATTAAAATTGAAAGGACAGTGGGCCTTGGAGTGCTGAGAGGAAATTTGCAAAAAAACAGGTTGATGGTCAAAAACACCTCCACAACCAATCCATTGTTTAAGGAGGAAATAGCAATCAAGGAAGTCAGCCGAGACTAAAAGACGATCCAATCTTTTACAAATACCCTCTTCACCAACTCTGCGATTACTCCAGGTAGGAATTGATACCAATGGATTGATGTCAACTAACCCCAAATTCTCCAACAGAATATGGAAATAATTAGATAAAGGATCAATTTGAGCATGAACCCCCCAAATTTCAGAGAGACCCATGGAGAAATTAAGATCGCCTCCAAAGACTAAATAAGGAGACAAGAGACTATCCAACTTAATCTGATTGTTCCAGAAAGATTCCCTATCCAGATAGGGTGCATATAAATTTACAAAAGATATTTCTTTTTGTAAATCATAATCAAATAAAACAGCACACAACCCTGCTTTTAATGCCCATGCATTAAGAAAAATAAAGTTACAAGACTTCCATCCTACAATGAGTCCACCTGATCTGCCCATAGCATCCATCGATATGAACTGCCATCCATGTATCATAAGTTCCAAATCTTGAACCAATACACCCCCCTCAATCATTGTTTCTTGAATAAAAAGAACATCAACAGGATGAAGATCTATAAGCCTCTTAACTGCTAGTTTCTTGGGAAGACTAGCCAAAACCCTAACATTCAAGGACATAAGGATCATATGGGAACTTGATTGAGGGAAGATGCTCTAAGCGCCCCAACACCTCTCAACTCAGGTTGCACTAATTTGGTATCCCCAGTCAAACCTTCCTCAACTTCAATAATCCCAAATTTATCTTTGACATTCCTAGAAATATCCTGAACAGATTTAGTACTTGAGCGAAGAAAATACCCCTTACTAACAATTGCCTTGCATGGAGATACAAAACCAAGATCCTTCAAAGATGAATTCAGAATAGTTGAGTATAAAGCCTCAGAAGTAAGATTTAGTAATAAATTATCATCCAAGGAATTAGATAAACTTATCTGTTTAAGATTGGCTAAAGGATCAAAATCAAGAGAAACAGAATGAACATCCAAGTTCTCATCCACAGACTTGCCAACCTTGGCATTAGACTGAGTCCCAACTGAATTGGCTTTCCAGGTATCCAAGGTTTCAACCACTGAAATCCCTGCCTTAGCACAAGGCTGATTCCAATCTTTTTTGACTCTCCAAATTTTAGAAGAAGAATGCTTTTTAAAGGATAGGGAACAATCATTTGCCAAATGTCCGAGACCATGACATCTATAACATCTAAAGGGAAGTCC
Source organism: Pseudotsuga menziesii (assembly GCA_001517045.1). NCBI lineage: Eukaryota > Viridiplantae > Streptophyta > Pinopsida > Pinales > Pinaceae > Pseudotsuga > Pseudotsuga menziesii. Next base: position 127,547 of record LPNX011026885.1, on the reverse strand, counting down.
CAAGTAATCCAAAGGCTGAAAGAAATCTTGGTTACTTGTTTTAATGACCAATTCAGCAGGTAGACCCAATCGAAAATCTAACAAGACAAGGACCCGGCCTATACAACAAACCCCGAATTGTAAATAAGAGAAATCAGTCTCCAGATGGGTTCCCAGAGTATTCCCAACAAGTCTGAAGAAATCCGCAGACCAGAATTTAAAAGGTAAATGTGGTAGTTTGACCCAAATAAGAACTTGGTCATACCTTTCCTTTCGGGGATCAAATAATGGAGTCCACCTCTTGATAAGAAGAGCAGCATTATCCCATTTCCAGACACCAGCTAGAATCCTATCAACATCATCTGCTGAAGAAAATTTAAATGCTATCCATCCCCGTGGAAGCATATAAATCTCAGGAATAGAACTGGTAATCCCATTCCAAACCCTAAAATCCCACCCATGAAGAGATTCTGCATTATAATTACGCCTTCCAAACCTCCCAACCAATTTCACAGCATTAGTAAGAACTATGTCATTTAATAGCACATCTTCCCCCAAAGTCATTAAGACTGGATTTATTTTCTTGATAGGTTTAGGGATCCTCCTCTTAGGCTTAGATGGACCAATTTTACCAGAATAATGAGGCTCAAGATCCAATTCATTATCAGGATCCATAGACTTATGAGATTTATAATTAACATCAGAAAAGGAAGCAATTCCCAAATATGCATTCTTACAAACCTCTTGAACCATCCCATCCGCCTGAATAACCGGATAACTAGGCTTATCAATCTGAAAATCAAAAAAATGCCCACATGCCTTTTCACAATTTTGAAAACCCATCGAATCCAAAAGATGACCCTGTTTTGGAGAAGAATGTAATATCCCATCCAAACAGCTAGTCCCAAGCATCTGACAAGCAGGTAAAGGTTTCTCACATCCCCCCAAGCATAGAGAGGCTTGGCAATGTGCATCCAAGTCTGAAGGCTGAGACCCATCCTCAACCAAAACACACTTTCCAAACAGCTGAGAATTAAGGGAAGAAACATCCCTAAGACCCAAGACCATCTTAAAAGAGTAATCCCCAACAGCAGAAAGATCTTCTCCTATATTCAATCGAGAGCAATGCGGCCTACCCACAGGATCAGAAACAACCGGGCAAGGAAGGATTGGGTTCGGCAAAAGTCTCCCACCCTTACCAGCATCATCCAAACATTCCAGAGGGGAAGAAACTTTATCCAAATGATCATCCCGACCAATGACAGTCCCCAAATCGCCCAGATTAAATGGCAAATATGTAGCAGAGAGCCTCTTCTCCACTCCAATGCCCTGCTTGGTGCATTGCAAGTGCCCTGGCGGAGTGCGGGCCAAATATTTGACCGCTCGCAATGACATAATTGTAGCACAAAAAACCCCCAATCAAAACCGGGCAGCAAACAACATAGATAGAGCTAGAAAGAAACACACATCACATTAACTCCAGAGATCCTAGCAAAATCCCAAAATGAAGGCCCCAAGAAACCTATATAGGTAACCAAATAACAGGATTCACTCTTCTCAACCAAACTGAAAGCCAGAAATCGGCTAAAGGAACCCGCAATGGCCCCTGAAAGTGCGTCACACAATACCTTCACCACAGATAATCAATCAAAAACCCATCACCCGAATACCCAGAACCATACAGACAGAATCAGACATGGGCATTGCATAGAAACTACTGCAATGAAGTTAACAGCAAGCCCAACTGACTAGCAAGAAGCCTTGTCCATAGGCCAAGAATCCAGAATAAGCCAATATCCGAAAGAAGCTGAGACAAATTATAACCCCAATCCCAAATACAAGAATCTGATAAACACGGCTTGCAAACAGGATAAAATCTTATGCAATGAATACGAAGGAAAAGCCGAGCATACCTGAAGATAAACTTGGAAAACATCAAGCAGACCCACCGGATGCTGAAATCCACCACCACAAGAGATGGACCAAGATTACCATAAAAAACACAGATAGACCACCTGCGAAATCCAAGAGGGCCTTCACCTATGTCCCAAAACTACCAGCAAGAGCCGATACGACCTTCACCTGCTGCTCAAACTACAACAGCCAAGAGCTACAACCTTCACCTGCTTCTCAAGCTGCGCTAAAAGCTTCAAAAAATCGCCAGCAGCTAGTTACACTAACCACCTCAAGCAACTAAGGCATCCTATGTAAGCCTGGATAGCCATCACCAGTGCTTCATAATCCAACAAAAACCAAGAGCCAAAACGATCTGCTCCTGCACCTCAAAAACCAGAGACAACCTGTGAGAGCCTAGACAGCCTTCACCAGTGCTTCAAAATCCAGCGGAAGCCGAGAGCCAAGACTGCCTTCACTTGAGGTTTAGGCTACGAGAGTATGGAACAAAACCTCCAAATCAATTGGTAACAACGAAGGCCTCAATCGCAACAGGAAAATCGAACCCACACTTAATCTCCAGAGAAAGCACAAGCCCAAACCAGTAAAACTGGAAGGGAGCTAATGAAGCCGAATACCTAGCCCAAAATCTTCTAAAGAACAGGTGCCAACACTCCACCTGCTTAAAGGATCACAACTGTCCAAAATGCAGCTCACTCATCGCATCAACCAAAAAACCAATACAGTAAACTCGCTCACACCATAAACCAAGCAATAACTAAAGAGAATAACGTGGCAGATAGACAGCTCCAATGATTTGAAGCGTCGACAGTATAATAAAAACAGCCAATCATACCATCGCACGAACAAATAATCACAGGGTCACCAGAATCGAGGATGAACAGATCAACGGCCACGATTACCTACCAGAAGCTCGTAGAAACGATCAAGAAACTTCATTAAACCTTCATCTTAATCTTCGCCCTCTCCAAGAAAGTCAGTCTTCCTTGAAATACCAAAGTCAAGACGGTCATCTCCTACACCTCATGCTACCAAGACAGCCTGTGCAAGCATGGACAACCTTCACCAGTGCTTCTAAATCCTGCGGAAGCCGAGAGCCAAGACAATCTGCTTCAGCACCTCAACTACCAAAGATAGCCTGAGAAAACCTAGACAGCCTTCACCAGTGCTTCAAAATCCTGCGGAAACCAAGAACCAAGACGGCCTTCACTTGAGTCGTAGGCTGCGAAAGAAAGGATCCAAGAAACCTCCAAAACGAAGCAAAATCCAACCAAAACAATAACAACGAAGGCCTCAATCGCAACAGGATAAAACGAACCCACAGAAATAAAACTCAGTCTCCAGAGAAACCACAAGCCCTGACCAGTCTTGAGCTTAATGAATCCGAAGACATAGCCAAAACCCCTAAAGAACAGGTGCCAACACTCCGCCAGCTTAAAGGCCAAAATGCAGCTCCCTCATTGCAACAACAAAAACCAAAACAAAATCTCGCTCACACCATAAAACCATGCATTAACTACAGAGAATAACGTGGTAAATAGATAGCTCCAATGATTTAAGGCAACGACAGTATAATAAAAACTACAATCATACCATCGCACGGACAAATAATCACAGAGGTCACCAGAATCGAGGATGGGCAGATCAACGGCCACGATTACTGCTCAAAGAACGATCAAGAAACTCCATTAAAACTTCAGATTAACCTTCGCCCGCTCCAAGAAAGCCTCCCGCCTCGTTTTCATAAAAGACTTGTCGTTCAATTTACCAACCTATATATACATCACAAGTTAATCTATCTTCTCATAACTCTTTATCTTTTAATTATTAATAATATTCCTCATCCCTACTTAATGTATCTACTATGCCTAAAATTCTCAAACATTAAAAGTTCAACAGAGTAAATTTGATCATTAACATTTTAATTCACCATTGTAGTGACCATAAAATTGAGTAACTTTAAAATACTTCACATCATCCTCTAAACCAAATTTGACCTATAATATATACCCTTTCTTCCAAATTCTCAATTTATATTATCTACCATTACAACCTACCTATACTTTACTTTCTTTTAAATTCTAAATATTAAATTACTGCAATTTCTTTTACCTTCCTATAAACTCACACGTTAATCTATATTCCTTATCTCTCTACCTCATAGTATATAGTATACAGTATATAAAATAAGCATCAGAAGTTCAGAACCGTTAATGTAATCATGGGCATTTTAATTCAATATTAGAGTGACCATAAAATTGGTTTGAAAAAAAGTTTTATATTTGACTTTTCATTCTCAGCCATACATATCATCTTTATCATTCATTTCATAATCACTTTCGTTTAATCTTTTTAATTGAAACATCTTTCATTCTCTTAGTCGTATTCTTTTTATTTAAACCTCTTTCACTCACCTCTCTCAAAACTATATAAAATTGGCACTTTAAATTTTGCTTAAGATCTAAAAGTATTCTTTTAGTCGTATTCTTTTTATTTAAACCTCTTTCATTCACCTCTCTCAAAACTATATAAAATTGGCACTTTAAATTTTGCATAAGATTTAAAATTAAAAAAAGATGAAAATCACAACACCGTACACAAACGGCAGGAGTCACATTTCGTGGAACGCTTATGTCTCTGTTCAACTTACACGTCACGTCCGTCAGCCACCATACAACGTATTGACTCTTTCGATGTTGAACAGCCACCATTCAAAGGAGTCGGCTATTCTCTATCACTTATTGTTTTACGAGTTGTTTAACTAGGCGACGATTTTCATTCAACAACATTGCTAGATTTTATAGAGTGTGGGTGTTCCAGGGTTTTATGTTACTGATTTTATTTTTTTATTTAAAATTATTCAATAAAATTTATCAAAATTAAAATCGTCAAACAAGAATGAAATGCAAGGATGGAATCCTCGAGTGAGCTAGGTAAAATCATCCACCAATCAAAGGAGTGGGCTATTCTCTTGAAGATTTTCACCCGAGGCCCACTAGGTGTTGTCGAGAGAGGCCTCGCGGAAAACAAAAATAGCAATTCATTGGTTAAGGAAGTGTGGTAGGTGCTACTATAATTATATCACATTGTTTTAGATTGGTCTTGTATTTCTTGAAGTTGTGGACAAGGTCAAACATGGATGGAATGCAAGTGAATGCACAATAGACCCCTTTTTCTATGCATGTGTGGTTGAGCTTAAGTGATCTAGAAACCAAAAGTTACTTATTCAATATAAACAATGAAAGCTGCTCAAACAAATGTAAACATGAAAGAAGGAAATATTTCACATTTAAGGAAATGTGGGTTGATGAAACTTGTCTATTCATTTTGATTATTATAAACACTATTTGGTTTTGTGTATCCCTTTCTTTGCATCACAATTTTGACTACACAAAGTTTTTTTTTAGTTTGTTATGTTATAATTGTCACCTTTTTTAATGTTCAACAACTTATGTTTACTATGTATTGTGTTACTTCCTTGGCTTCCAACTTTTATTCACATAACTTTTATTTATTTATTTATTGTGCATGAAACTTCACCCCTTACATCATGTTCATTCACATAGTCATTAACTTCTTCCTTAACATTCTTATCAAAGAACTCAACCAAAGGTTCATTCTTCCTTATCTACTTAGATTGTGCACTACCATCTTCTACACTCTAATCAACTTTATTATTGCTCCATACAATCGTCTTAATCTTAAGTGCAACGTTTTTTTTGGGAGTATGCAGAATGTAGAAATAACACTACCATGAAACTCCATATCTCAATAGAATTGCATGATGTAGGCCACTCCAAAATAGCTCTTATTTTCTCTTGATCCATGTTAGACCTCCTTGGTCCACAATCAATTCAAAATACAATTAACTCATTCTTTATTAACTCGTGCTTCTTCACTTTTAAGTGCAACTACCTTTCACTCAAAGTCTCAAATACCAATCTTAGAAGTTCCAAATGTTTAAATCCACTTTTGTTGAAAATAAAAATGTCATCTAAATAGACATCCAAAACTTATTAATGCATGGTTGCAACACTATTGCCATCAACCACATGAGCATGGTTGATACACTGGTCAACCCAAATGCCTTATCCAACCATTGGTATAATACATCCTTGGACATGAATGGAAAATTTTCTCATCGTCTTCTCTTATCGTAATTTGGTAGTATCTGCTCCTCAAATCTATCTTTGAGAGTTATCTTACATGCCATAAAAACTTTCCATGAAGTTAGACATTCTTGTCATTGGTAGTCTAAACATGATTGTGATCTTATTTAACATTTTATGAGGAATCAAAACATAGTTGATACACTCATTGAGTAAAATTTGAGGCATCTATGGGGAATTATTATCTTTCTAGCAAGATTGTCAAGTTGATACTCACATTGATGATATTTATCCACGTTTCCACCTTGTTGAATACCCAATTTGATCTTTTTCTTTATATATATATATGATATTTCTAACTTCATCTCCTCTTATGCTTTCCTACACTATAACAAGTTAGCAAATGTTAAGCATCGAATAACTTGTTCAATGTTGTTAATGATAGATGCTTGATTGTACATAACCATATGTTATATCATGCATGGTTCCTTTCACAATCCTCATGTGTCATGCATGGTCCATGCATGATCCTATATGAAGCTCATGTCGGATAAAAATTCCATTCTTTCTTTAAGGGACTTAACTAAACAATATCTCAAGACCTCCCTTTGTTTTGTCTCACCTTCCCATTAATGGCATGCAACCTTTACAACCATAAAGAAACATGCTGTAAGAACCAGGATCACGAAGATCATTTTTTCTAGTGGATACATACATTGGAGTGGTCTCAAAATGTCTCCAAAGCTCTTTAGGCTTCCCCTCAAACATGAACTTTGCAAGGTCATAAAGTGACATGAAACATGTAGCATTGGAACCATGAAGAACATGCATTTCTGAGAAAACAAAAATATTTGGTTGTGAGAGACCATGCCATATTACCATGTTCTTACAAAAGTTGGGTGTCCAGACTCTATCTCATCACATCATCAATAGATTAATTTTGACCATCACTAATAGACTAATTTTTTACCTTGTGTGTCACGAGGCTAGGCTTTTATATCCACCTTGAATGTCCCATGTCGTCCAAAATACTAGTCATTGCGGGGCACCGATGTGATCTTGCTAGTTGGGCTTGGCCATCAACAGTAAGTATCACCCGAATTACGCCTTACTGAAACCAACCTGACTGAACCCAAGCCAGACACCTTAGAGTTGTGTGAAATGTCAATTGCTTGTTTTACCATAGGTGATGTTGTCTGTCACATTGCCACCCAACCTTAGACAATGTTTTTCCTCGCATGTCTGGCTTTGAGCCAACACTTAAACGATTGAGTTCCCAACGCATGATGACGCACTCACCCGTCTAGCCTTAGTACTAGATGGTGCTCGAAGGTCATGTCCCAGCTCTAGCTGGCCACATACCGTTGTTGCACCCATCCACGATATTGTCCTAGCATGGTTGACACACTACACATTACATTGCCAATCACATCATCCTTTGTCAAGCCTACTTATGCGGTGTCTTGTCGGTTCGTCTCGTCCTACTTGACTTGACATCATCTTGATCCTCCTAGGGATCCAACACACTAGGACATTGTCATGTCCGTCTCATGGATACCACCCATGAGTTGGCCACCAAGGATACCAAATCTATAGACTTGATGTGAACCCTTGAATATTCCATCCCGACGCAAGGACTCGTCGTGCACCCTTGAATAGTGCATCTCAACACATGGAATCGCCGTGCACACTTGAGTAGTGCATCACGTCGTGCCCTCCGTTATGTCTTGCCAGTGGCACTTAACGTAGGGTTGTTACATTATAGGTGTATGGTGCTTCAAAATAAAACAATTGGATATTAATGGATATTAGTAAATCACTTATTTTCAAGAATAAGAAAACCAACATACTCGATAGAGAGAATATGAAAGGTATTTGTTTAAATATATTGAATGTCATAGAAAATGTATCTTATTTAGTTTTTTAAATGCATAGTGTGGCTAAGCCATTGTGATAAACATGTCAAGAAATATCAAATACAAAAAATTATCTCATTTTCAAGATAATTAATTAAATGGATCTTAAAATTTTTTCATTATTTATTTGTTAAGAGAGACTATTTGTTAATTTGTTAAAAAACATATAAAAAATAAATTAATAAAACTAGTTATAACATTTATAAGTTATAATAAATTATTAATATAAATTAAAAGAAAACATGTAAAAAAAATTAAAATAAAATTAATAAAATGAAATATAATATTTATAATTATAATAAATTATTAGTGTAATTAAAAGAAAAAAACCATTTAATACGGGTGCAACAACCTTGATGATTGTCTCCATTCGTTTTAATTGTGAGTTTCTAGAATGGTAAGAATCAACTGCAAAGTCTGTTCAACTTAACCCTGTACAGTCAGTCCAGATATGACGTATTGACTCTTTCAAAGCTGAACAGGCACCACTCAAATACAGAAATACAGAAAAGGTGTTAGTTCAACAAAACCATTTAAGGAGCTTGGTATCCCACTTCTCGTTGTCTTCTATATATGAATGGAGAGCTCAAATAGCATGAGCTGAGAGCATCTCCTATATATAGAGCTGAGAGCAGCTTCATTTTTACCTCTTCTTTCCGATGTTTCTTTAAAAAAAACGCCATGAAGCGGTAGATACAGCTTTGGACAGCATAGTCGCGAGTATCTCACACGTAACTAGAGCGGGGCGGGGTTTTTCAGAGCGGTATCTTCAAGTTGGGATTCTTCAATTTCAACAACGAGTTAAAGAATCCCAGTTCGAAGACACCGCCCTTGGAAATACTGAAATACTTAAATTTGTCCAATATCGTTCTTCCCTCATCTTCTATTTATCTTATATGGTTGGCTGTCATACTTACCGAGAGTGTTCGTAATTATTACAACTCTTTTAGAAGGTATTAGGGTGTTATGGATATTGTAGGGAAATAGTTAATAACTATACAAACTTTTTAATTTGAGTTTGAGAGCCACTGTGTTTACTCATTGCATTGTGTATTGTTATTAGATGTTAAAACAAAACGCTTACACATTTTTCAAAAAATAAACACCAACTTATGTTAATTATTCCAAATCTCACCACGTTCGTAAAAGAACGTTTGTTTCATTTCAGCACATCTGGTCTATTCCTGGGTCTGTCTGTTGATAGTCCGTTACCTGTAATTTCATAGATCGGAATGATTCTTGCAATTCCTTATTTATAAGCATCAACAGAAATAGTAGATTTGATTTCAGAGTTGCAGTCTGTATGTTTTGGTGCTCGCAGGCAGAGACATCAAGCTGGAAAAATTATGGAGACGATGCTGTGGAAAATTTTAAAAGACCAGATCTGCATATTCTGAGTGGCCCGTTATGATTCCAAGCAGTGTTTCACCTGCAAATTATTCAATCCCTGCAATTCCCTCATCTTCTACCGCATTCGGCACGAGTTCCCACAGCAATGTTGGGACAATCAGGCCGAGATCAACATGCTACCTGCTGACCTGGACACATATTTTATTCCATAATTCCATTAGGTTTAGCCTGAGCTGATAATAACTGAAGAGAGGACGGCGTAAAATTTAAGAAAATAAGCAAATATGATCAATGATAGCTAAATGTATTTGTTATGATGTGTTAAAAATCATGATAAAATTTCTAAGTATGGAGTGGATTGCGGTGTATTCATGAGACTTCAATAAGAATAAGTTTAATAATTGATATGGCGAAATTTGAACATTTTAAAGTAGATTGGATGAAAAGTTTAGTAATTGTATTTTATTGTTGTGTGCAAGCTTAATGTGGAATAAGACTTGCCCATGGTGGATATGATGTGTTCAGCATGTACGACGAGGGCCATGGCAAATTAAAAACACAAGATTTTATATTGTTAACCATGCTCGACATAACTAGGCAAAATCATACTGTTTTTATTTGTTTAAATTAGCATAGATCCAAATTCTAGGCTTTATCAAGGGTTGAGAGGGATCAAATATTTGGAGGTGTAAACCTTTTCTGAAGTATTGCACTTAACTATTTAAGATCGACATATAATATTTTGATTATTAATATTTAATACTATTTATGGGGGACATATATAATAATTTTTATTTTGTTAGGAAAGAACATTACAACATCTCCCCCATGCATGGTTTTAAAACCATGTGCAAGGCCCTCTTAAAACCATGGGTAGTTTAGGAGACCTTGCACATGGTCTTAAAACCATTTGCAAGGACCTCCTAAACCATGTACAATAAAACAATGGGTTGTTTAGGAGGCCTTGCACATGGTTTTTGAAACCATTTGCAAGGCCCTCTTAAACCATGTACAATAAAACCATTGGTTTTTTTAGGAGGCACGACCAACATTTTTTTTGGGGATAATTCAATTTTTATTTTTTATTATTTTGTTAAGTAGGAACATTACAAAATTTCCCCTATATTGTGTTGTTTTTCTCAAGTACATTTTTTTGGGATACTTAAATTTTGTATACTTTATTGTTTTGTTAGGTAGGAACATTACAACATCTCCCCCATATTAAATTGTTTTTGTTGCCTACATTTACAAGAGGAATGTTACATAAAGTTTTGATGATGGTTGATATTATTTGATTTTGTAATTTACTTTTCATTATAGAAAAAAGGCTATGCACAATTATCCATTACAAAAAAATTGCAAATTTTCTTTTATCAACAAACACCATGACTCGGAAGAATGTATTTAAATTTTTTTGAGATTTACAAAAAAAGCTGATTTTCTTGGAATATAGTTCGCCATACTTGAGGAGGGATAGACCTTGATAAATTGGAGGTTAACTAGAATGCAAAAAAACATTTAGAGAAAAAAAAAGGATGAAATGTCTACTTCTTTTTCATGCCTTCCATGCTTAGGGATGGCTGTGAAACTGAGACTTCTTCCATGGGATGCACTCCGAAGTCCATTGGCTCATGGAAATGACTACTTTGAGGCAAATTAATTACCTTCACCAATTCTTCTGTTAGTATGTTGATTTTTCCCATAAGTTCATTAATGTCCCTTTCGAGATCATTTTTCTGTGAGTCTTGACATGTGAGTTGATAAATTACATATCCAATATCAGTAGAGATTTCTTTGTTTTGCTTGATACCTCCACATACTACCTCATATGCCCTGCGTAAATGCAGTTTAACATCCTAGATACCAGTCTTAAGACTTTGAAAGCTTGCAGACCAACCTCTCTCATCATGTTTCTCCGAACCCATATTAGAAGATTCACCTAATGACTATGAACAAAGGGAAATATCCAACTCGAAAAAAGTCCAGGCAGTATACTCTGCGTTGAGCCGGGCTCTGTTTCTATCTTGATTTTGAAAGCTCTGTTCACCACTCGGGAAGGCAACCATCTCTGCGTCCATATCATACATGGGAGAATTGAAGACAAAGGACAAAACTAAATGTAAAGTCCCTACGACATAAAATACCTTACATGCGATCATGTGGCGTGATGCATGCATCCAACCATGTGTGGACTACAACCTCTGCGAGAAAGATAACGCCAGATTGAAATGGAAATCCAAGATCCTATGAAAAATACCAAGGCATTATCCTCACGAAGAAAAGAATCAAGGAATGGTATGGAACTTGATTTTACCATTGGCTTATGTCACAAAACCTAGCTTCAATGTGGCTCCTTTGTTTGCAAGAAGATCAACTTCTCCATTGTTTTTTCGAATGATGTGAAAGAAATTGGCTTTTATTTTGGAAGAGAGGAAGGTTATCCTTCAATATATTCCTTTACAACTGATGTTTCCCCTCTTATATCTGGACCTCATCTTTTGAATAACTTGCCTTGAGTCACCGATTATAACTATTTTTCTTATGCCTAGCTTGGTTATGATTTCAAACCCAAGAATGAGTGCCAACCATTATGCTTCGTTATTGGAACTCTCCTGCACATGCCTCCCCTCATTTTACTATTGTTATTAACTGTAACTATAGTTGACATTTAAGTTACCATAATAAAAAATGTTTGACACTTTTGATTTTGATTTAACATGTTTGACCATGTGTATGATTCAACATGTTTAACCATGACTAAAGGTGTTTGAAATTGTGGACATTAGTTAAACTTAGCTGAAAATTATTTACTGAAGTTATAGATAATTTGAAATGATTATATTTTTTTCAAATTTATTAAGTATTTATTTTTAAAATAAAAATAAAAATATAATAAAAAATTATTAATTATAATTTACAATTTTGGTGACGAGAGTTCACTTCCATTGAATTAGTTGGGAGAAGACACCCAAAATCGAGCCAAGCTGAGTGTTTAAAATAAAAATAAAAATATAATAAAAAATTATTAATCATAATTTACAGTTTCGGTGACGAGAGTTCACTTCCATTGAATTAGTTGGGAGAAGACACCCAAAATCGAGCCAAGTTGAGTGTTGGTCAGATCTGTTGAATTAGTTGGGAGGAGACACCCGAAATCGAGCCAAGTCGAATGTTGGTCAGATCAAACAAAAAAGAAATAATAAGAGTGAGATATTTAAAAGAACACTTATTTTTCACTTAATAAATATAAGTATTAATTAAAACGTTATTGAACTTTTATATATTGATGCAGGTGCATTAGGCCAGATACTTAAACCAAAGGATTAGCAATGTGATGGATTGGTCACATGTTGAAGTCGATGTTTAAATTTTGGACATTTAGTTAGGAGATGGTTAGAGGGATTTAAATAAAGATTTGAATTTAAAAAAAAACAAAACTGTTTGGCTAGTTTTTGTATTTTTTTGGAAATGAGGGTTTTGTCGAGCACCCAATATGTAGGTAGATGATTACCAACATACAGAGCATACGAGATTTATTGTCAACCCGAGAAAGTCTTTTATTTCAAAGGATAAATGCACAGTATATGCTTAAACACACAACCACTGTATTGAACACTCTTATCCTCTAACAACTATGCTCATCCCAAGAATCTATGTAATCCCATTCATCGTCTAGATACTACAATTTCAATTACCTTCTACCATGTAAGAAGGAAAAATGATATAAGATTCAACGACAATTGCAATTAAAAAGGAAATCCTATTCACATCCCAGAACAAAGTAAATTGCCTATTCAATCTGATTACTTTTGAAAGCCATAAACATAAATCAAATATTAATCTAGGAATTCAATTGCAAAGGATTGAGTTCAGCGACTCTAAGGAATTGAATTGCAGGAATGAAAATCAACAATAATAAAAGGAAAGATAAATTGCAAGGATTCGTGGGATAACAACTTGAAACTACAGGATGAACAAAGCTGTGCACAACTACCACTCAAATTGCATAAAGAAGGTTCCCTACCCAGTCGACTGTCACTCTGTACCAATTACCAATCTTAAGAAAATGCAATCATAATTATACTGTAAATCGACACTACTACAGCTGTGTACAAAGGAAATAGGATGAATAAAACATCACACAATACTGAATTGAAAAGTCCTAAATTAACTCAGCAATCTCTGTGGAAGGCGGGCCCATCCTTCACACAAAGATGTTGGATGAACAACGTGCAACTCTCTTAAATCAGAGGTAACTCCTTATATTAAAGAAAGAAAGATTACACAAGTTGCTTCCACTGCTAATACAATGAATGAATTATCTGTTTTTTTCAACCCCCTGGGTCGAGGCCGCTCCCCATATTTATACATGCAGATCATAACATCCAATCCTATTAAAGGGCAGCCATGAATATCTCTGATCTTCAGGCGCCCTAAATAATACTAGCTGTTACAAACATGGCATAGTAAAAACATAGAAGATGCGAGAAAGCTGTTAATTGGCCCAGGAGTGACGATCCCTTCAGATTGCAATTATACTCGAGCAGTAATGTAATAAAGATCTCCAATTGTAGCGCATTCTGTTACAGCTGCCCTGTCACAGCTCTGCCTAGGATGTTGCATTGAAACCACGTGCCTTAATTGGTGATTGAAGGGTTGAGGATCATCTTGAGCGGCGATCATCCCTCCTTTCGAGACTTATTCAACATCATCTTCCTGCAGTCCACTCATCTCAAACTACCTTCATAAATCATAACATGTTAGCACAATCGAGAGATACACAGCCTTAATTATCACAATCATAAGCATTAATAAGATAAAGCAATGATCAGTCTTACCTTAGCAGTTTGGGAAATAAAGTGAGGACAACAGGTTTGATTAACATGCTGAAATGGTGTAGGACAGGGGAAGAAAAGGTGATTGAGGGAGGTTAAAAAGGGCCAATTCTTGGCTCAACATCTCCCCCCAGCTATCCTGTTGCATGTCCTCATGCAACAACCTGCATCATTCGGAGTCTGAGTCTTGTACTGAGCTCTGTTCACGGAGGGAGGAAAAGTTGTAGGGAAACTCAGGCGCCTCGTCTTCCTTTAAAAAGCCTCTGTGAGTAACCCAATACTTCCAGCATCGCTGCTCCTCTGCCCTAGTCAAGGAAAAATCCATGTTATACGGTTTTGCTGGCCACCAAATGAGAGGAAATTTAAATTTTAAACCCAACCAATTCACTCCACACTCCCTCATACTTCCTACGTAACCCTTAATTCTGGAAAGTGCATGCTTGAAATTCTTAAAACAGTAGGGGTCTCGGCTTCTGAGTGCAGAGGAGGTAGCCTGCCATCTATGCTTACTCCCCTCCAATGCTACCTGCTGATATCTGGAAATGTAATTTATGCAAGTGGAGATCACTTCTTCCTGCAATCTCATGATATGCTGTGCCTGGGGAGGTCTTGAAAGAAAATTTATGTACCGTGCCAACATAATATCAGGATTCTGGGGCTCACTTCGAATCCATAAGTTAGTGTGAGATTCATTATGGGAAAAGGTCTGAAAAGACATTTCCCACTGAGCGTGATTGCTCACAAAAGAGACAAAGGATCTTAGCTGAATATCCCCTACAAATGGAACAGGATTTGAGTGGCGATCCAGAGGGAAAGCCATCTCATGCAAGTATAATTCACACAGCAGGTTCTGCTCCTCAAAATTGCTCCCAAAAAATGTCTCCAAGAACTTTGCTGAGGTTGTGATTTCGAACGACCTCCCTTCCTGTACAACCTTCAATTTAAACCAGACAAATTGCTCAAATAGGAATACTGGATAAGAGGAAGAGGGTTTCCTGGTGCCCATGAGTTCTTGAGAGAGGGTGTACATCTGTTCTTTCTCCCGCTGCATGGATTGAAACTTTTTCAATTCTCTCAACTTGTTCTGCAGCTCTTCTTCCTGAACTCTATGGCCCATGCGTTCTTCTGCCCAATTCTCTTCCAATCCCCTGATGATTTTTCTATGCTCGTTGAGAGAAATCATCCCTTTCTGATACTCCTCCACCTGGATTTCCCATTTGGTCACCTCCATTCTCAGAATTGAGATTTCGGCTACCAGGTTCAAGATTTCCTTTTTATGATGCCCTTCTTGATTCAGGTCTAAGTCAATGAAGTTTTTAAAGGGTAGAAGCACTGGTTCTTGTGGGACAGTTTCTTCCTTTTGAGCATCCTGCACATCTAAATTTACTATAGGAGTTGCTGGTTCTTTTATGACAGCAACTTCCTTTAGACTCCCTTCATCCACTACATCCATTGCTTCTAGAGACACTGGTTCTTGTGTAGCAGTGTCTTCTTCCTGGGTAACCTGTATTTCTGAATTTGATTCAAGAGTTGCTTGTTCTTGTGTGGCAGCAACATCCCCTGGATTCTCTTCAACAGCTGCATTCATGGCTTTTTGAGACACTGGTTCTTGTGTAACAGTGTCTTCTTCATCCTTCTGCCTCTGAGATTGGATACCTTCCTCATTGTGCAGCTCCTCCTCAAGGATTTCGGTGTCACCTGAGGACTGTGTCTGTACCTGTTCATCCTCACTCCACTATATATCGGGAATGATATCCATTCCAGGGTTATCTTCTAATTGCAATTCAGGAACCCTTGCTGCAACTTCCAAGGATGTTGGTTCTTGTGTAGCAACATCCTTGCTTACTTCTTCATCCTCGTGTTGTTGCAATTCTTCTCCTATGAGCTCTGTATCATGGGAACATTCTGGAGTTACAGTGCAAAGCTCTTCATTAGGTTCCAGAGTACCCTCCATCACAGGTTCTTCTCCCACTTGATTGGCCGATTGGACAAGTATATTCAGGTTTGCTGGTTCTTGTGTTGTAGCCCCTTGTTCAAGTTCATCAATGTCCTGCCCTTGTGGCTCAGCTTCTACAATCTCTATATCGTGGGAGCATCCTGGGGTTACAGTGCACTCTTTGTCCCCACAATCATACATGATTTCATCTTTTAGCTCCTCCGCCACCGGATTAGTGGCAACTTCAACAAGGATGTTTAAAGATGCTGGTTCTTGTGTTGCAGCATCTTCTTTTTCTGCATTTTCCTCTGTTGTGGGCGTTGACTGTGGTGCTGTGCAGGTGCACATTATAATATTGTGGCCTGCCTCTTTGAATATTTCCCCACAAGTGCGGCAGATCACACACTCATCTTCCTTGCCAGGCTCGGTAGAGTTCGATCCCTCCAACTGGTTTGCAGCCTCCACTAATGTATACATTTTCCTTTCTCCTATTTTTCTGCAGGTTTCCTTCCATGTCTCCAATTCCCTTCGAAGTACTTGGACTTCTTCTTTTAATAGTGTGTTCTCATCCAGAAGTCCTTCAATGCTGGGTTCTTCCTCGACTGGCATTTGTGGAGCATCCATTGGCCTCGGTACAAGGATTGGGAACTCAACCTGTGCTTCTAGGGTTGCCCATATTTTTCTAGCTGCCTCTGCTGCTGCAGCTATTTTAGTTCTTTTCCTTCTGATTGGTGAGGTTATGTTAAGTTCATAGATTGATCTTTTCTTTCTTCTTTGTGGTGTTTTCTTTTCTGGAGTTGGGATATCTGGTTTCACAGCCGAGGTCGAAGGAATATTTTCTTGCTCCTCAGGCTCTTCTTCCTCAATTAAAGTTTCTCCTCCCCACTCAGGTGAGGATTCAATGGTTACTGGCTCGATATTTTCTTTTATTTCCCTAGCTCTGTCGCAGCATTTAGTGCTGCTTCAGTTTCACCTTCTACTGGCAGAGCTTCCCTATTGTCTAGGTTTTCCACCAGGTTTTTATGTACACCCTCCTCCAATTGCTCTGCCTGTGCCCCCGGTTGTTCTTCTTCTGATATAGTTTCACCCCCCCCCCCAACTATATTGGAGGAACTCTGGTCCTCCTGCTGTGGTTGAACCTGTTCCTGTTCTATCTGGGCACCCAGCAAGGGAGCGGGTTCCTGAGCTCGAGCTGTGAATTGCTCCCAAGTTATATTGTGCTGAGCAAGGGTTCTTAAAATTATTAATTTGATGAGACCATGGTGGGTCAAGGAGGCAAATGGATGTTTAGCGGCTTGGACGAACGCCGCCATATGACGCAAGTCATGAAGCAAATAGTATGGAATGTTCAATAAAGTGCCATGGCGGAGATGAGAAAGTAAAGGCAGTTCAGAATTATAAACAATTTGGTACCTACCTTCACAAGTGATGTACTTCTTGAGAAAGACAGCAACCTGATCCCATGGCCGTAGCAATGAGTGCAGTGCAATCCCTCTTCTGGATGATTGAACTTGCTCCCCCTCTCGTAAAAATGCTTCCCGTGCGGTCATCGTGGGAAGTCGTCATCCAAACCATGCCTTTCCCACCTACGGGATAGCAGTAACCTCGGATATAATGGCTTCGGAGACTTCTATGCATAGCCCCCACACCTCGGAGTGAGATTTTGTGAGGTTTAAGGAAAATTACAGGGATGCTTCCCGGTTAAAGCCATCCAGTTGCTCGAAAAATTCGATCCAGTCGGCAGCTTGAAAGATGGCAAGAACTGCGGGATTTTTCCTAAGTTCCTGTGTATCCAAAGGTTCATGGCGAGCTGGAATCCCCATAGTCCTGGCTGCAGACTGAGATTGCTACTTCGCAGACTACAGAATCCAACAATGGAGGTTGCAGCGCAGAGGATGCACAAATCACTGAGCGGAGATGTTGAGTAAATGGGTAAATTTGGAAAGTTCAGCTCAAAAAAACGTTCGAAATTTTATTCCAAATTGGAGAAGGTGGCGGTTATCAGTTTTTACGTCGCATGGGGGAAGGAGTTAATTAGGCCATAATGGTGATACTAATAAAGGTATGACTGATATCATTAAATCTTATCAATACTTTAATCACGTGATAAATCAAAGCCATACCTCGTGAGACTGTGTGTGAGATATCCTGCGGAGAATGGTGAAACGTGTGGTTGTTGACATCGCGAATCCGAACTCATGCGCTGTCATTAAATTGATCATGATGACGAGGATAATGCAATAATTCCTTCCGCTGGTTAAACACGAACCATCTCATCACCAGGGTCGGAATTGTGAACAAAGCAGTCATCGTATGGCCCAGTTCGCCGGCATGAGCAGGATGAATCAGAGCCATATCTAGCAAGTTGAAGCAATTTTTCTGTTAATACAGGAGTTACTTCTGCAAGTTTCCAAAGACGGCCTTTAACGCCGAAGACACCAGCCAAATGAAGCGGAATTGCAGCTGCCAGGAATGATATCGCAGCCAACGAAAAAGATGTTGTAGCCACCAGGAAATGACTTGCGGCCGCTGGGAAAAAGATTTACGCCATCGGGAAAAATCACGACTGTTAGGGAACAGTTTTACGGCCGCTGGAAAATATGTCGCAGCCACCGGGAAAAGTTTGCGGCCGCCGAGAAATAGTTTACGGCTGCCGGGAAAAAGGGCTTTGCGGTCATCGGAAAAAAAAATCACGGCTGCCGAGAAATATGTCGCAGCCGCCGGGAAATGGTTTACGGCTGCTGGGAAAAATGTTGCAGCCGCCAGGAAATGGTTTACGGCTGCCGGGAAAAAGGGTTTTGCGGTCATCGGAAAAATTCACGGCTGCCAGGAAAAGTTTGCGGCCGCCGGGGAATATGTTGCAGCCGCCGGGAAATATGTTGCAGCTGCCGGAAAACTTATTTTGAAGAAAAAGGAAGTGCAGTACAGGAAGGCATAGGAAAACGACTCCGTTCGACAGGCCCAATCCGGTCATTCCCTTGGCGCTTCCCTGCAAATTTTTGAAAACTAACAACAAACGAGAAGATCAAATGCAAAAGGAAGAAGAAAACAATATAAAATGCAGCAGAGAAAAAAAACATTATTTATGTACAGTAATTCAAACGTGATTTACAGTCTAAGGATTGGCAAAGGCAGAGAGAAGTTCCTGCCCTGATGTCAGCTGATAATCTGGATCGGCAGTAATTTGCAAAATGAATGCATCCTTCGAAATAGGCTTACGATACAGTCACAGCCTATGGCTATTAGCAAATAATGGTATGCGGTTTTCATCAATGGTCACCAGACGGACAGTGCCATTGTCAAATACCCTGTCGACCAAGTAAGGACCTAGCCACCTCGTACGTAATTTGCCTTTAAAATCCTTTTTGAACCTGGAGTCATATAGTAACGCCCAGTCTCCTTCACAGAAGACTTTCTTTTTAATAAATCGGTCATGCCAATTGGATCTTTGTTGCTGAAGCAACACAGTCTGGTCCACTGTAACTAACCGCTTCTCATCCAATTCGTTTAGTTGATTCAGTCTTCTCTTCTGGGATTCTGTTACATCTAGATTCATTTCGGTGGCTGTTTTCAGGGTTTTTATTTCAAACTCAATTGGAAATATGGCACTCTTTCCATACACTAAATCGTAAGGAGAAAAAACTGTGGTGTTGCTCCAAGTCGTGCGATATGCCCACAGTGCTTTCGGAAGTATATCAGCCCAATCCTTTCGATGGCTCTTAACTGTTTTAGTAAGGATGGATTCAATAACTTTATTGGTACTCTCCACCTGGCCATTGGCCTGGGGATGATAAGGTGAAGCCACCCTATGCTGCACATGATACTTTCGGAGCAAGGATTCAAATTGGTGTGACATGAATTGCGGTCCCCCATCGGTAACTACTTCCTTCAGTACCCCAAAGCAGGTAAAGATCTCACTGTACAGAAAATCAATCATTGCCTGGTCGTTAGCCTTAGCCAAAGCTACAGCCTCTACCCATTTGGTCATATAATCAGTGCAAACCAGAATGTAAGCTTTCTATCTGGAAAGAGGGCTGATAGGGCCAACAAAGTCCAGTGCCCATCTATCAAATGGTTCAACTACTAATTGAGGTTGTAGGGGCATCTGATCTGTTTTATTGGGCTGACCCATCCTTTGGCAGCTGTCACAGGACTGAACATACCTTTTAGCATCCCTGAAAAGAGTTGGCCAATAGTAACCCATCCGCAACGCTTTGTGCCTTGTTCTTTTGTCTACAAAGTGTCCCCCACAAGGTTCATCATGACAGGCTTTCAATATATGAACGATCTCATCTTCTCTCACACATCTCCTAATCTCAAGATCAGGCCCTGTGTAGAAGAGATGACCGTTTAGCCAACAATACCTGGCACTCTGCTGAATGATTTTTCTCTTTTCTCGTTTAGACATATGTGGCGGGAGCTTTCCTGCAACCAAATAATTAGCGACGTCTGCATACCAGGGAAAGTGAGCGGAAAGTGCGAATAGATGTTCATCTGAAAAAGAGTCCTCAACAGGCAAACTGTCATCACTGTTAGTGAAACGAGATAGGAAATCAGCAACAACATTTTCTTTCCCAGGTTTATCTATAATGGTAATATCAAATTCCTGCAATAACAAGAGCCACCTGGTCACTCTGGCATTGGTGACAGGTTTTTTCATTAAGTATTTAATGGCAGAGTGGTCAGTGTGCACAAATGTAGGATACCTAGTAATGTAATGTCGAAATTTATTGATAGAGTAAACAATAGCTAGGAATTCTTTCTCAGTGACAGTGTAATTAAGTTCAGCAGGGGCTAAGTTTTTACTAACATAATAGATGGCATAAGGTACTTGCCCATCCTGCTGTCCTAATACTTCCCCAATGGCGGTATCAGAGGCATCTGAAGAAATATGGAAGGGTAAGGTCCAATTAGGTCCCCTTAAGATAGGAGCTGTGGACAGCCTCTCCTTAAACTCGTCAAATGCTGTCTGGCATGCTTTACTCCACACAAACTGTGCATCCTTCATTAACAGAGAGAACAAAGGAGAAGCCAGTTTGGAGAAGTTTTTTATAAACCTTCGATAATATCCAGCATGTCCCAGAAAACTTTTCTGAGTTGCAGGGGTAGGTATATTTTTTATCACCCTGATTTTTGAAGGGTCTACCTGAATGCCATTGGCAGAGATGAAATGCCCTAATACCACCCCCTCACTCATCATCATATGGCACTTTTCGGTGCTTAAGGAGAGCTGAGTTTGTTCACAGCGAGTTAAAACATTCTTTAAATTTTCCAGTGCTTCCTCAAAGTCCCTACCATAGGGAGTAAAATTGTCCATAAAGATTTCCATACTAAATTGACTAATTCAGAGAATATGCCAATTACAGCTCTTTGAAACGTTGCCGGTGCGTTACATAGACCAAAGGGAAGCACTCTGTAGGCAAACGTTCCCTAGGGACAAGTGAAGGTGGTCTTATCCTGATCCTCAAGAGCAATCTGAATTTGGTTGTACCCACTGAACCCATCTAGGAAGGAGAAGAACTTCTTCCCTGATAGGGTATCAAGTACTTGGTCAATAAAGGGCAGAGGGAAATGATCCTTTTGGGTACCTTTGTTCAGTTCCCTATAGTCAACACAGACCCTCCATTTACCATTTTTCTTGGGCACAATTACGAGCGGGGAAACCCACTCACTATCCGAAATAGGATATATAAATCTTGCTTCCAAAAGTTTCTGGATTTCCTCCTTCACTATATCCCTCAGATTGGGGTTCATGCGTCGTTGGGTTTGACACACAGGCCGGGAGTCACTTTTAATATAAATATGATGGGTGCACAGATTAGAGGGAATAGACCTCATGTCTGTATACTCCCAGGCGAACGCCCCCTTGTGTTCTTTCAAGAGGCTGATCAGGCGCTTCTGTTTTTCTAAGGACAGGCTAGGATTGATATTCAAAGTCCTTCCGGGCTCTACCTCAATAGGAATACTTTTTGAATTTTTCAAAACTGGGATTATGTTTGTGTCACCAACTAGTGCTTCTTCCGTAAGATTTTCTTGTTCTTCCTTGCCCAGGGTAATGTTTAGGATTTGATAGACCTCTCTATCCACTGAAGCGGGTTCACTAATAAAATAACTAATAGTATCATCTTCTGTTTCATTTTTAAAAGTTAAGGCCTTCCCTATAGTTAATAGTGGCTGAACATCCTCCTCCTCCTCCTGCTCTATCCAAAGGGAGTTTTCAGCCTCTAGACTTGGCTGAGCTGGAGGATACAGGGTGAGGCTTTTAGTCTCCGTACCATCAGATATAGTCATGGACCCTGATCGACAACTGATGTAAGCATCAGCTGTGGCCAACCAAGGCCTCCCCAGGATCAATGGGTGTCCCCCCAGTTGCGATTTTGGTTGTAATACCAAAAAGTTAGCAGGGTACTCCCATGAATCTACTGAGATGACAAGGTCATCTAGAATCCATTAAGGTCTAATGGTGGATCTATCCGCCAATTCTAAAATAGTAGGGGTCAGTCTAAGATTAGTGAGCCCAAGCTTCTTTACAGTCTCCATTGTTATGACATTGATCGCTGCTCCTAAATCTACTAGCACGTTGAGTATCTGTGTCTGTCCTACCTGTACAGTGACAGTAGGATTGCCAGGGTTGTCATACTTTGTCACAGGGGTCTTTCCAGTTATCAAGGCAAACAAATTCCCTATAACGTGAACAGTGGGAGGGTCTCTGGGTTTCCTTCCTGGTTTCTTGGTGCACAGGTCCTGAACGGTTCTAGCATAAATAGGCACGTATTGAAGAGCTTGAAGAAGGGGGATTTTGACATAAAGGTTCCTTAATTCTCCTAGGAGGTTAAACTGAGGTTGTCACCCTATTCTTGGTAGCATTAATCTCTCAGGATATGGTGGTTGCCTTATCAGCTGGGTAGGCTGCGTATTGTCAGATCCATCGTTTGAGGTTTCAGCCATTCCATGCTCAACATCTTTAATGATAGGAATGGTGTCGGATGGATGCTGTGAACTCCTTTCTTCTTTATGCACAAAAGGTGGAGCATCTTCTGTAATTACGGGTTCTACTATTTTCCCAGATCGTAAACGAATATCATTACAAGGTACAGGGGAAAGAGAGTAGGCGGGCATGTTGACAGTCTCCAATTGATGGACTATTTTATTATTCGGATTAGGATTAGGTTGGGCAGGCAGTTGAGGTCGTATTGGTATATTAGGGACATAATTATTCTGCAGCTGCAGCTGCGACTGCTGAGGTGGGTATTGAGGATATTGAGGAAATTGAGGGTATTGAGAAGAATATGGTGACTGTTGAGGTGGAGCTGGTTGAGGAAACTGGTTCCCGGAATGGAAATTCCTCCATCCGGGAGACCACGACGTGGGTTGGTGTGGTGGCTATGTCCAAGGACTCCATGAGTTAAAATTTTGCATTACAGGTTGGGAGGGATTCCACTGAGCATAATTTGAAGGGAATTGTGTATTCACATTTTGCATGTTATTATGCCAATTACCCATATTATTCTAAAATGGAAACGAGTCTAGAGGCATACCTTGATTTCGAGGCTGCCAAGGTTTCTTCTGTGCAATGAAATAGGCCGATTCCACTTCTGGAGTTGATGCCTGCAGAACAGCCTTCACTTGGGGAAGTGAGGGACATTCTTTCACGTTGTGGTTCAGCTCACACAGCTGGCATACTTCTGCTTTATCAAGCCAGCATTCCCTCATCGGGTGATTCTTTCTACATCGGGGGAAGAACACACCTAGGGTGAGATCCTCCACTGCCTATTTTTGTTTTGCGTTCAGGACATCGATCTCTGAGGAGATGGAGCTCATCATCTCTGTCTTAAAATTTTCAAGGAGATTTCCTATCTCTGCATGGGTAGCTCCTCCATTGGACGACTTCTGAGTTCTATCGAAGACATCACGTTCTAGCTTATCCCGTTTGTCCCGCTTATTGTTCTGGAAGATCCCCTGGAGTATCTCTTACATAGTTCCACAATCTTTCCAAAAGGTTCTTTGGAGATATCTCCCTTTCCTAGAAGATTTAACATGTCTAAGCAATTGTCCCTGATCCCACGAAGCAAGATTATTTTGAGCACGTCCAACCCCATGTTCGTCTGCCCAGCTCTTTGCACATTGTATAGCAGCCTTTCCACAAAATCCTCCAGACTTTCGTCCTCCTTCTGCACCATTTTGAATAATTCTTCTCTTTTATCCTTGGTGTTGCAATATTCCTGATATTTTTCCAGGAACACCTATTTCATTTTATCCCAATTAGCAACAGTTCCTCCCCCAAGGCTCATGAACCAGCATAGTGCGTTGTCCTTCAGGGTGGCAGGGAAAATTTTTAGCTTTTGTGCATCGGTGACATAATCATAGCTACGACAGAGAATATCAAATTCAAAAAGCAATTCGTCTGGATCTTCTGCCGCCTTTCCATGGAAGCGAGGCAGCACCGATGGTGAGATATTCTTCATAGGGGCTGCCCCTACTGGCTGCTGAATTGGGAATTGCAGTGTAGCCATTGTTCCTTCAGGCAGGGAGTGATTGTCATGATGATAGTTTTCCCCCATTGACTCTTCCTCGTCAGAGTCGTGTCTGTTACTCATCTCCTCTTCTATTTTCTCCTTTTCGTTCGTTCCCACGTTCTTTTCCTCGTTCTTCTCTACGTCCTTGTTTTTCCACTGATCAATGAACTTCTGGTGGAACTGCGTCCACTCTTCTTCAGTTACAACCTTCCCGAAAATGTGGTATGTTGGACCTCTACCAGCAGGTCCAGTTATAATAGCTGTGTCCTTCTCTGCAGGTATATTCGAGGAAGCCGCAGCTGCTCGTGTATTCTCCATCGTGGACCCTGACGCTAACGCCCCAGGATCGACAGGGTTTCTTCTAATAGGAGTTTCTTGCTGGCGATCCCTGGTAGATGAATTAGTTCTGTCAACAAGATCGTCGATAAATGTCCTTCTACCCAATGGTGTTTCTCTACCGCGACCCAAGCCACCTGCACTGTTAGTATCTTGTGGGGTTTTGGGAGTTGGGAGGTGATTGCGTTTTACCCTCCTCGTATTCATGCAACCCAAATCATTTTAGCAAAAAGAATGGAAAAGACTGGCTAGAAATAATTACCAGATGCAACTAATGATAATGTTTAATTTTATCCTTCCCCAGCAACGGCGCCAAAATGTCGAGCACCCAATATGTAGGTAGATGATTACCAACATACAGAGCATACGAGATTTATTGTCAACCCGAGAAAGTATTTTATTTCAAAGGATAAATGCACAGTATATGCTTAAACACACAACCACTGTAATTGAACACTCTTATCCTCTAACAACTATGCCCATCCCAAGAATCTGTGTAATCCCATTCATTGTCTAGATACTACAATTTCAATTACCTTCTACCATGTAAGAAGAAAAAATGATATAAGATTCAACGACAATTGCAATTAAAAAGGAAATCCTATTCACATCCCAGAACAAGTAAATTTCCTATTCAATCTGATTACTTTTGAAAGCCATAAACATAAATCAAATATTAATCTAGGAATTCAATTGCAAAGGATTGAGTTCAGCTACTCTAAGGAATTGAATTGCAGGAATGAAAATCAACAATAATAACAGGAAAGATAAATGGAAAGGATTCATGGGATAACAACTTGAAACTACAGGATGAACAAAGCTGTGCACAACTACCACTCAAATTGCATAAAGAAGGTTCCCTACCCAATCGACTGTCACTCTGTACCAATTACCAATCTTAAGAAAATGCAATCATAATTATACTGTAAATCGACACTACTACAGATGTGTACAAAGGAAATAGGATGAACAAAACATCACACAATACTGAATTGAAAAGTCCTAAATTAACTCAGCAATCTCTGTGGAAGGCGGGCCCAGCCTTCACACAGAGATGCTGGATGAACAACCTGCAACTCTCTTAAATCAGAGGTAACTCCTTATATTAAAGAAAGAAAGATTACACAAGTTGCTTCCATTGCTAATACAATGAATGAAATATCTGTTTTTTTCAACCCCCTAGGTCGAGGCCGCTCCCCATATTTATACATGCAGATCATAACATCCGATTCTTTTAAAGGGCAGCCATGAAGATCTCTGATCTTCAGGCGCCCTAAATAATACTAGCTGTTACAAACGTGGTATAGTAAAAACATAGAAGATGCGAGAAAGCTATTAATTGGCCCAGGAGTGACGATCCCTTCAGATCGCAATTATACTCAAGAAGTAATGTACTAAAGATCTCCAATTGTAGCGCAATCTGTTACAGCTGCCCTATCACAGCTCTGCCTAGGATGTTGCATTGGAACCACGTGCCTTAATTGGTGGTCGAAGGGTTGAGGATCATCTTGAGCGGCGATCATCCCTCCTTTCGAGACTTATTCAACCTCATCTTCCTGCAGTCCACTCATCTCAAACTACCTTCATAAATCATAACATGTTAGCACAATCGAGAGATACACAGCCTTAATTATCACAATAATAAGATAAAGCAATGATCAGTCTTACCTTGGCAGTTTGAGAAATAAAGTGAGGACAACAGGTCTGATTGACATGGTGAAATGGTGTAGGACAGGGGAAGAAAAGGTGATTGAGGGTGGTTAAAAAGGGCCAATTCTTGGCTCAATAGGTTTGTTTTAATATGGGGGATTTTTCATTTTGGCAGATAGCTTTTGAAAAAGAAAGGAAGGAAAAGAAAATATTGTCGTAGCTATTGTCCCTCTTTGCAAGAGAGAAATTGCTTAAAGTTAGTAAATGTTTCTACAATTGTTAGAATGTTTTGAAATCAATGATATTTGGAAATTGAATGTCACTAGATGTTTCTTCTACGTATTTGTGGGGTGTTACTGGGAAGACTGCCATAGTTATTGAATATTGTAAGTGCGTTCCAAATTTTTTTTCTATGTGCTTCACGATTTGGCGATACATTCATTTATGCAAACATGTGATGTTATAGACCGCGTGTCTCTGTCTTTGATGATCGAAACTGCAATTGAATGCATATTGGATCTTGTGTGTCTCAGTCCAAGGTTGTGTGATCACATTTGAGAGAAGCATATTTTGTTTCTTTTCTTTACAACCATTATAACCTAGAAATTGTCTGCAAACTAGAGTTCTAGCCTGTAAAACCAGAGTATCATGTAATTCAATATACATTGCCTTAGGGAAAAATAAGTGAATGAGTATTTGGTCGCTGCATTTGATTGGAGCAAACTTTTAAAAATTTGTGGGAAACACTTAATTGATGAAACCAGATCCCCTGCGTTTTGGGTGAGAGAGGAAATGTTACCAAATCCTGACGAGTGATGTGCACATTTTCTTTGTTGTTTGGTTTTGGTTTTCTTTTATTGACATCCGGACTGTTTGATAACACATCTACGGAGAACAGAAAGATACACGCGGTCTGCAAACTGAGCATCATTTCGTTAAGAAGAAATTGCCACAGGAGAATGGGAAAAATCATTTAAATGTGGCATTGGATCTAAATAAACTTTAAAACAAATCCCAAGGAGAACGTTTGAGGAATATTGCATATACACCAAGTAGATTCTTTTGTTTTGAGAAGAGAAGAAGTGTTATCAAAATCCAACACTAGCGCAGGGATTGAGAGGAAAATAGTTCCAACACAGGTTCAATGTAGTTCCAGGTTCCCTTGTGTTATTGAAATTGGTTTTCAGCCTGTATTACCACCAATTTTTGGTATCAGAGCATAACGTTATTGTTCCTATAAGTATACAAGGATGAATAGACCAGTAGGAAGAGGACAAGGTCGAGGAGGAAGACCTAGGGAAAATGCAGAACTCTGAGAAGAGATAAGGAGACTGCAAGCTCGATTAGAAGCCATGGAAATGGGAAGACACCGAGATCTTGAAGGTGGAGATATTAGTGAGCTCGATGAGGTACCTGAAGAAGAAGAAGAAGTTCCTGCTGAAGTTAGATTGTTGAGGGCAGTATTGGGATCAAGTTTAAGGCCAAAACCTGAACTCTCCATTTACGATGGTAGTTTGAAGGATGAGAACCTAATAGCCTGGATGACTGAGATGGACAAGTATTTTGAGTACGAGGAGATTGACGAAAGAAAAAGAGTTAAATATGTAGTGATAAGGTTGAAAGGTCATGCTGCACTATGGTGGGACAATGTGCAAGATGAGCAAAGAAAGAAGGACAAACCATTGATCAAGAGCTGGGATAGAATGGTGGAAAAAATGAAGGGTAAGTTCTTGCCAAACGACTGCTAGCTAACTCTCTACAGACAGGTCCGCAATCTTAAGCAAAATATGATGACAGTGAGGGAGTATACCGAAGAGTTTTACCAGGTGAACTTGAGAGCAAGTCATGTAGAAGATACCCCAGAGAAGACATCCAGGTATATAAAAGGTTTTAGGCTGGATATCCAAGATGAAATCATCATACTTTCTCTAAGAACAATAGAGGAGGCATTTCGGTGTGTTTTAACAGTGGAGGAAAGGATAACAATGAATCAAAACTCTAGCAGAGGCTGTGGTTTTGCTAAAGGGAAAGGACAATCCACTGGAAAAGGGAAGTTTCCAATGCAAAAGAATGATGAAGGAAGTTCAAATCAGCAAGGACACTCAGAGAAAGAAGGTGGCAGCAGAGGAGGGAGACCTTACCAGAGAGGTATAGGTAGAGGAAGAGGCATAGAGATTGCCTACAGATGTAACAATTTGGGTCATCGATCTTTTGAATGACCCGAGAATGAAAATATGGGACAACGAGGTGCATACATAGTTCAAACTGAAATAGTAGAGGAACAAGCACCAGAAGCGGAGAATGTGTCAGAGACTGGAGAGGTGTTGATGATGCCCAAAGTACTGTTGAAACCAACAAATGAGACTACTAAACCAGTTCAAAGGAAATCCTTGTTCAAGACAATGTGTAAGGAAAAAGGTAAATGCTGCAAATTGGTGATTGATAGTTGAAGTACATACAATTTAGTCTCCCAAGAAATAGTAGATAAATTGGGTTTGAAGAAGGTTAATCATCCTACATCTTATAAAGCATCATGGTTACAAAAAGGATACCGATTGTTGGTACATGAACAAAGTGAAGTTGAGTTTCATATTGGTAAGTGTAAGGACAAGGTACTTTGTGACATAATGACAATGGATGCTTATCACATTCTTTTGGGTCACCCATGGCATTTTGACAGGAAAGTGATGCATGATGGAGAAAGGAATTATTATAAATTAGAAAAGGATGGCATCAAGCACACTCTTGTACCATTGAAAGAGGAAAGCATAGCTGAAACAAGTAGTCCAAAAGTACTACTGCTAGGTGGGAAGGAATTTCTACAACAAATGCAAGAAGAAGAGGTAAGTTATGTAGTGGTTTGCAAGCCAAAGGTGGTACTTTTGCATATTGAAATTGTAGATTTACCTATTGAAGTTCAAGGGTTGTTGCATGAGTATCATGATATTGTAGTTGATGATTTTCCAAATCAGTTACCGCCGAAAAGAAGCACCAGTCATCACATAGAAATGATACCAGAAGCAAGTCTTCCAAACAAGGATGCATGCCGAATGACACCCAAAGAGAATGAAGAAGTGAGGAATCAAGTCCAAGAACTGTTGGACAAAGGACTAATAAGAGAAAGTTTGATTCTGTGTGTTGTGCCTATAGTACTAACTCCAAACAAGGGTGGAGAATGGAGAATGTGTACAGAGTCCAGAGCAATCAACAAGATTACTATTCACTACAGGTTTCCATTTCCACGAATGGATGATATGATGGACTGCTTGAGTGGAGCAGTTGAATTTTCAAAACTTGATTTGAAAAGTGGTTATCATCAAATCCAGATCAAAGAAGGGGACAAGTGGAAGGAAACTTTCAAGACCAATAATGGATTGTATGAGTCACTGGTCATGCCATTTGGTCTCTCAAATGCACCTAGTACCTTCATGCGATTGATGAATGAAGCCTTGAAGGAGTTCATTGGTAAGTTTTTCATTGTTTATTTGGATGATATTTTAATTTTCAGGCAAACTAAAGAAGAGCACTTGAGACATTTGAAGTATGTTTTAGAAATATTGCAGCAAGAAAAGTTATTGATTAACATGAAGAAGTGTTCATTTATGAAGAATGAGCTTGTATATTTAGGCTTTGTTATTTCTAGAGATGGCTTGAAAAATGGATCTAGAAAAGATAGAAGCAACTGTAAATTGGTCCTCACCTAAAAAAAGTTTTGAGGTAAGAAGTTTTCATGGTTTATCCAGCTTCTACAAAAAAATTATCAGGAATTTCAGTGGTATTTGTGCACCAATTATTGACACTATTAAGAAGGATAGGAAACCATTTTATTGGACAGTAGCAACCGAAAAAAATTTCAATTATTGAAGAAGAAGATCAGTGAGAAACTGGTGTTAAAGCTTCCAGAGTTCAATTAGCCCTTCCAGTTAAGATGTGATGCCAGTGGGACAACCATTGGAGTTGTACTGAGTCAAGAACATAATCCTGTTACATATTTCAGTGAGAAGTTAAATGAGTCAAAACAGAAATACTCTTCTTATGACAACGAATTTTATGCAGTGATTCAATATTTGAAGCATCGGGGGCATTAATTGATGCCTACAGAGTTTGTCTTATTCTCTAATAATTCTTCGCTACAATATATTATGCAACAGCATATGTTAAATCATAAACATGCAAAGTGGGTGGAGTTCCTTCAAAGTTTTACTTTTGTTTTGAAGCACATCAGTGGGAAGGCAAATAAGGTTGTCGATGCCTTAAGTAGGATATGTTTAATCATGCAGGAGAGTCAAATACATCTTTTGGGATTTGATTATTTGATAGACTTGTATGACATTGATGTTGATTTTAGAGAAGCTTTTGCATCATGTAAGAATTCAGTCAATAGGGACAACAGTCCATGGAAAGAGTTTATGTTGCAGGATGGACTATTGTTCAAGAACAATCAACTATGTATTCCAAATTGCTCAATGAGGGAAAATTTGGTTCAATAAAAACATAATGGCAGGTTGGATGGACACTTTGGTGTAGATAAAACACTTGGACAACTGATTCACTTTTATTTTTTGTCCTGAGTTGAAGGAAGATGTACAAAGGTACATGAACAAGTGCAAGATACGTCAACATGTGAAAGGAAGGAGTCAGAATGCTAGATTGTACATGCCTTTACCTATTCCCAACAGACCTTGAGATTCCGTAAGTATGGATTTTTTTGGGTTTATCGAGAACTCAACGAGGTAATGATTCAATCCTTGTAAGTTGTAGTGGTGGATAGATTTACAAAGATGGATCATTTCATTCCATGTTTCAAAACTAGTGATGCTACCCATGTGACTAATTTGTTTTTTAATGAGATTGTTTGGTTGCATGGATTTCCAAAGGGTATAATTTTTGACAGGGACACAATATTCACAAGACATTTCTGCAGAAATTTCACACTATGCTAAATTTTAGCTCAGCCTATCATCCACAGTGTGATGGACAGATAGAGGTTGTAAACATAAGTTTGGGTAACTTGTTGAGGAGTTTATTAGGTGATCGACCCAAACAATGGGATCATGTGTTAGCCCAAGATGAGTTTTCCTATAATGACTCACCAAATAGAAGCATAGGAAAAAGTCCATTTCAGATTGTGTATGGCATGCATCTAAGAGGAATTTGTGAACTAAGAGACTTGGGAAATCTTGAACATAGAAGTGCTGATGGAGAATATTTTGCAACAGCCATGAGTGAGTTGCATGAGAAAGTAAAGAATAAATTACAAGACACAAGTTACAGGTAAGCAACGAGCATATTTGCATAGGAAAGAGGTGAAATTTGAAGTGGGAGACGTGGTCTTATCCCATATAAGAAAGGAGAGGTTTCCAAAGGGAGAGTACAACAAGTTGAAAATCAAGAAGATATGACCTTGTAAGGTTCTTCACAAGTTTTCAGCAAATGATTATGTGCTGGAGCTACCTTCATACATTGGCATTTCACCCATTTTTAATGTAGCATATTTGTATTCCTACACAGCTGATGATTCAACTCAATATTTTGGAAATCTTGACCACAATGAAGGAAAAGAACAACAGTGGCTGAAAAAAATGCCTTTGGCAACTATTTTAGACGATGAACATATTTTGGATACACGTGTTACCAAGAAGACCAGGAAGAAAGAATATTTAGAATATCTCGTAAAGTGGAAAGACCGTTCGATGGAGGATTGTACTTGGATGGATGAAGCAACGCTACAGCAAGCCTATCACTATGTAGAAGATCTTATGAGCAGGAGCTCATAAAATTTTCTCTCTTGGGGAGCCTCATGCAGATGCATTAGGCCAGGTATTTAAACCAAAGGATTATCAATGTGATGGATTGGTCACATGTTGAAGCAGAGGCTTAAATTTTGGACATTTAGTTAGGAGATGGTTAGAGGGTTTTAAATAAATATTTCAATTAAAACAAAAAACAAAACAGTTAGGGTAGGGTTTTTTTTTTGGGAAATGTGGGTTGGTTTTAATTAGGGGGATTTTTCATTTTGGAGGCTAGTTTTTGAAAAGAAAGGAAGGAAAATAAAATCTTCTCGTAGATATTGTCCTTCTCTGCAAGAGAGAAATTGCTTAAAGCTGGTAAATGTTTCTATAGTTGTTAGAATGTTTTGGAATCAATTATATTTGGAAATTGAATGCCACTCGAAGTTTCTTCTGCGTATTTGTGTGGTGTTACTAGGAAAACTGCCACAATTATTGAATATTGTAAGTGTGTTCCAATTTTTTTTCCTATGTGCTTCACGATTTGGCAATAAATTCATTTATGCAAACGTGTGATGTTGCAGACCGTGTCTTTGATGATCGAAACTGCAATTGAATGCATATTGGATCTTGTGTATCTCAGCCCCAACCCGCGTGATGGTGTTTGAGAGAAGAATATTTATTTTCTTTTCTTTAATACCATTATAACCTAGAAATTGCCTACAAACAAGAGTTCCAGGCTGTAAAACCAGAGCATCGTGTAATTTAATGTACATCGCCTTAGGGAAAAACAAGTGAATGATTATTTGGTCATTGCGTTTGACTGGAGAAGACTTTTAAAACTATGTGGGAAACGTTTGACTGGTGAAACTAGATCCCTTGCGTTTTGGGTGAGAGAGGAAACATTACCAAATCCTGACCAGTGCTTTGGTCTACAAACAAAGCATCATTTCATTAAGAATATATCGCCACGGATGAATGGGAAAAAGCGTTTAAATGTGGTGTTGGATCTCAATAAACTTTAAAACAATTCCTAAGGAGAACGTTTGAGGAAGATTACATCTACACCGGGTAGATTCTTTTGTTTTGAGAAGAGCGGAAGTATTATCAAAATCCAACAGCAACATAAGGATGGAGAGGAAAATAGTTCCAAGATAGGTTCATCGCAGTGCCAGGTTCCCTTGTGCTATTGTAATTGGTTTTCAGCCTGTATTACCACCATATATCTTTGAAAATAATATTGTTATATAAATAAAATGCTTAAATAATAAAAAATAATATAAATGTTTACACCCTTTAATAAACATAATTATTTAAAAATCTATTTAATAATAATCTATAAAATATATACAAATAATTTGTTTAATTAATAACTTTTAATAATAAAAAATAATAATTTACACATTTACACCTAAGTGCTTAAATGATAAATTTTAATAAAAATGAAATAATGAAAAAGGGAGAACAATGGTTTTAGATCAATTTACTTCCAAGCACAAACTCTATGTAGCATGCCTCTTGTATAAACAAATAATTCAATTTTTTTTGAATAAAAATAAAAATTAAATAAATTAAATAAATATTTTATAAAAAATGAAATAATGTAAAAGGGAGAATAATGATAGAGATCAATTTACTTCAAAACAAAACATATGTAGCATGCCATATATATTGATATAAATAATTCATTTTTTTAAAGAAATGGGTCATACCAACTCTTATGATGGCTAGATGTTTAGGTGTCTCCTCCCAACTAACTCATCCCTAAGGGGATTGAACTTAGATTGCCTTTGTGACAAGACCCAAACCTGTACAGAATGAACTAACGAGATTTGACAATTCAAAATTATTTTTAAATAAA
>LPNX011026885.1:64540-87498 GCA_001517045.1 Pseudotsuga menziesii | reverse complement strand
CCCTTCGTCCAGCAACATGCCGCTCAAGATGATCGTTCTTGATCTTTGGCCCCATCAATTGCAGCTTCTCCATGGCGAGAAAGATCAGAGACACCAGACTGGGCACCAGCACTGCCATTGCCCAATCCGTCCACCCGATTGACTGCCCAAAAGCACGCGCACCAAGAATAGCTGCCATGGCCGCCAAGAAACATAGCAGAGCAGGGAGCACCGACTCTGTATTTGAAACCTCATTGAACAGCCCACGACCCCGGAAGGTAGCCCACCGATCTCGACCAAAACCCTCAGCAGTGTAAAAGCCTCGACATATTCAAAATCCTGGCAAAAACCACGGCAAGAATCTGTCGAAGCAGTGAATTTATGTAACTGCGAGGAAGAAACCACGGCAGAAGGAAGGAAACAGCCTCTCAATCGACGGCAAAAAAAAAAAAAAACGACCTCGCATCCTCATCAACAAAAGTAAGGATATGACCTCTCAGTCTACGGCCTCTCAACTCTGGAGCGAGCCCTAAAACACAGTCTCCAACCTTGGCTAATGGACGGCAAGACACCTTCTGTGTCACACGCGAGCACCGATTCACTGCCTCCTCCATGATTCCGCGATGAAGGTCTGTCATGGTGGAGCCATTCAATCTTGAAAGATCAAGATCGAAGGCCGAAACCCTCGACCCGGTTCTTGGAGCCCTGGACGAGCCTAGCATGCCTCTTTTATATTTATAAATATATATATATTAAATTTAAAATTATTTTTAAATAAAAATAAAAATTAAACAAATTTATAAACAATATTTTATGAAAAGTGAAATAATGTAAAAGGGAAAACAAAAGTAGTTGTACATGTATCTTGCTTTATATATAAAATACAATTAATTCAAAATTATTTTTAAATAAAAATAAATAAATAAATTTAAAAACAACATTTTATAAAAAATGAAATAATGTAAAAAGAAAAACAATGGTGAGATCAATTTACTTCAAAATAAAAGTGTATGTAGCATGCCTCTTTATATATAATTTAATGTTATTTTTAAATAAAAATAAAAATAAAATAAATTTCAAAACGATATTTTATGAAATATAAAAATTATATATTCTAAAGTTTTATATAAAAATTAAATAAATTTTAAACAATATTTATGAAATATAAAAATGATATATTCCAAATTCTTATATAAAAATGATGGAAACAACTACACGCCTTCTTTATTTTATATATAATAAACCATAAACAATGTAATTTTACAAAATCTATTTTATAAAGGAAAAAAAAAACTATAACAGAATAAAAATACAGACAATATTTTATGAAATATAAAAATTATACATTCCAATTTCTTATGTAAAAATAATGAAAACAGCCTTCTCTATATTATATAATGTATAATGTTGTTTTACAATATCTATTTTATGAAATATAAACATTATATTCGAAATTTGTATGTAAAAAATGATGGAAACAACCTTCTCTCTATTATATATAATAAACAGTGTAGTTTTACGACATCTATTTTATAAACGAAAGAGTTATAACAAGATCGTATAAATCTTGAAGTTAAAAAACTAATACATTTTAACTCTCATACTTTCATATGTTAAAAAACTAAAACATTTTAATTCTCATACTTTTATAATCAACCCCTATGCGTTGTTGAGGAATCAGGTGTTGTGCAGACCATAGGTGTCTGCATCATCCTTTCTTCTTTAGTCCATCCATGTGAGTGGTATCGTTTATTTAAATAACTTTACTACCTTATTTATAGAGTCCATCCATTAATGTGTTGCATGGGAGAACATCAAAGCTAGTTTGGCATCTCATAAAATATTTTTCAAGCTTCATAGTTGACATGCTAGATGGCTAAGGAGACAAGTAATACACTGCCATAAGACAAATATAAGAATATTATAAGCAAGGGGAAAAGAATGGTTAGCAGAACACACTATAAAAAATACCCTTTTGGGGTGGTTTTTATAAACCCCCCACCCCCTCGCCTGAAAAAAATGTTTTTAGGTCTTTGGGGGTGGTTCTTAAAATACCCCTGAAAAGTCCCGAGAATTGGACTTTTTGGGGCGGTTTTTTAAAAACCGCCCCTAAAAGTCCATTTCTCACGACTTTTGTTTAGTGGGGGAACCCCCCCCCCAAAGAAAAAATAAAAATGATTAGTCCTCGATACTCTTCAACAACATCAACTCTATTTGAACATGGACAGATCTGTTCATTTGTGATGAACATCATCAAATATTTGGGGTATGTAATTGACTATGCAGGTATTCATGTCGATCTAGACAAAGTTACAAATCCTTAAAGAGTGGCCCATTCCTCAAAACATTCATGAACTAAGAACATTTCTTGGTTTGGTGATTTTTATCGACGATTCATACTCAGTTCTAGTCACATAGCCTGGAATTTGAATCAGTTGACTAAGGAAAATGGGAAAATTGTCTTCAAATGGACATCGACACAGCAACAAGATTTTGAGCAGCTCAAGCACAACCTTTATACTGCACCAGTACTTGTGTTACCTGATTTGCATCAGCCTTTTGAGATTGAGATAGATGCATAAGACTATGCTCTAGGACCAGTGATCACTCAGTCCAGTCACACGGTAGCTTTTCATTTTGAAACTTTCAACGATGTCATGAGAAGGTATTTGACGTAGGAAAAGGAACTGTATGTCATTGTGTAAGCCCTTAAGCAATGGAGACATTACATTATTGGGAAGGAGACAGTCATTCTTACTGACCACAAACCTTTACAGTTTTCCCCATCCTAATTGAAGTTACAAACAAATCGACAAATCAAGTGGATTAATTATGTGCAACAATTTGAGTTGGTGATTAAGTATTAGAAAGGTAAAAGCAATGCCGCAACTCATTGTCTAAGTTGACCACCCATTACTCTACTTTTTACAGTGATGAGTATGTAGCTCGCTATGAAACCACTACTTGGCCTCAATTATATTCAGTATACTGCGACTTTTCAGAAATTTATCAATAGCTTCAAACCGAACCGTCGTCCACTACCGACTATTTCTTGAAAGATACCTTCCTATACAAGATTTGACAGCTTTGTGTACCGGCAGGTGAGCACCGACAGAAGCTCATTTGGGACATGCACTACATCAAGACTGCATGACACTTTGAAGTAACAAAGACCCTTGCTATCCTCCAAAAGTATTTTTATTGGCATTCACTTAATTCTGACGTCAATAGCTACATTCAATCGTGTGTGGTTTGTGCCATTTCTAAATCATCGAATCAACGACAAGGATTGTAGACGCCTTTGTCGATTCCTAGTCCACCTTGGGAATCGATTTCTATGGAATACTTGACAATAAATCCTACACCGACTTCGACAAGTTCCACATCGACTTCGACAAGTTCCACACCTTATCAGGGTCAACATCGACTTCAACAAGTCCCGCACCTCGACAGGGTTAGAATCGACTTCGACAAGTCCCGCACCTTGACATGCATCGTCGACACCGATGACTTACGAACTACGACAGATTGTCTCTTTATCTTCCAGTCAACTGTAAAGGTTGAACTTTTGAACCGTTTCAACTTCTCTTTTAACTGAAGATTGTCTATGTGTATGTTTTGTGTGTAGTGTATTTCCTTTTTTGCTTATTATTAATATGCTTCTGCCATAGCAGTACTCAATTCATTCAATCGAACCGTTGTCCCCGTTGTGCACATGAGTACCTAGATCAAGAACTATGCTCCCACCGATTATTCAATCTTTCATTTTATAACAATGATCATACATTCAATCTATTTTCCATTATCCCCATTAAAAATTGAGAATTTCTCCCAAATGCAGCAAAGTCATGGACCATGATCTCTTTTACATTATTGTTTACTCAATTTGAAACTTAATGTGGTAAATACAATAATTGTAATTCACTTTGTATTAAACATGAGCCTGGGAAATTTGCAAAACATTCATTGTAGCTGATCCCACACTCGACAATAGTCATTTCTTATATAAATAGCATTCGACTTGCCTATATCGAATAAAATATACATTCTTTCAATGAGTGTTCTCGCACTAATACCGTTGCAAAGTGATTGTAGTGTTATAAATGAATCATCTTTACATATATGCAGTCATTCATAAAAACAAATATGGTTATGACATTTGTTTAGCAAATTTGTAATGTGAGCACAATTCCTCATACATCTTTACAAAAATGCACTTAGTCATAAACACGATTGGAGTAATCTCATTCAAAAACAAGATTGGAGCATTTGTTTAGCACTTTGATACATAATTCTTCCCTTGAAGAGCCTTATCGTTTATACTAAGAGCGCATGTCCAAAGACCTCTAGACCAACCTTTGTCGGAGACTTCAGTTTCCGCTACAAACATGCTCACTGTGCAACAACTTTGTTGTTGAAATATAAAGCAAACATGATTTTATTTTGTAAACATCTTGCAAATAGCCAATTCTATGAGTATGTTTATGTACAAATTTCCCTGGCACCTGCAATAGTGACTTGTCATTTTTTCTACTAAATTACTATGTCACTCTATTTTTATGTAAGCAAATTTTTAATGTGACAATCCTGCTCCTTTTACGATTATTTGAACCTTCCAAATTTTGTTTTCCTTATACTTTGCTAGACAAAAGTATTCCAAGGGCACCGGTACTTTCAATGTCACTTACAATTTGCATAAATATCTGACCTAAGAAACTAAGGCATGTAACATCGATTATAATTTTCTTACTTTATAAATTTCACTTGAAACAAATTAGACAAATTCAATTATTGCATTTACTTTTTGTGGACTATCTGAATGCATACATACCAAAATTTAAGATGAATGTACACTAATTTAATGAATGTCCTCTGTCTACACCAACTATACGAATCTGGTTGTGCTCCTTCTCGACATAATGGTCGAGTCTATCCAAGATTCACGAGTGCCATAATGGCAAAGTCAATTTTGTCGGCAAAGTTTATCTAGATTTGAAGGGTGCCAATGGCCATAATGGCAAGTTTGTCCAGTTGGCGAAGCTTATCCAGATCTCAAGGATGCGATAATGGGAGGTCTGTTTATCTCCATTCGTTTTAATTGCGAGTTTCTAGAGTTGTAAGTCAATTGCAAAGTCTGTTCAACTTAACCAGATTGACTCTTTCAAAATTGAACAGGCACCACTCAAATATTACAGAAGAAGTTTTAGTTCATCCACACCATTTAAGGAGCTTGGTATCCAACTTCTCGGTATATATATACCTGAATGGAGAGCTGAAATAGCATGAGCTGAGACCAGCTCTTACATTGCTTCATTTTTACCTTTTCATTGCGATGTTTCTTTAGAACAAACGCCATGAAGCGGTTGATACAGCTTTGGACAACATAGTCGCGAGTATCTCACACGTAACTAGACCGGCGTTTCTCAGAGCGGTATCTTCAAGTTGGGATTCTTCAATCTCAACAACGAATTAAAGAATCCCAGTTCGAAGATACTGCCCTTGTAAATACTGAAGAATTTAAATTGGTCCAATATCGTTCTTCTCTCATCTATGGCTGCCGGTCATCCTCACAGAGAGTGTTGTTAATAATTATTAACTCTTTTAGAAGGTCTTAGGGTGTTATGGATATTGTAGGGAAATAGTTAATAACTATACAAACTTTTAATTTGAGCTTGAATCGTTTTATCTTTTTCCAAAGCTTCTGTTAAATTTGAATACAATTTCTAAAATGAGAGCCACTGTGTTTACTCATTGCATCGTGTTTTGTTATTAGATGTTAAAACAAAACTCTTACACATTTTCAAAAAATAAACAACAAATTATGTTAATTATTCCAAATCTCACCACGTAATTCGTAAAAGAACCTTTGTTTCATTTCAGCCCATCTGGTCTATTCCTGCGTCTCTCTGTTGATAGTCCGTTACCTGTAAGTTTGTAACTTCATAGATCAGAATGATTCTTGCAATTCCTTATTTATAAGTATTAACTGAAATAGTAGATTTGATTTCAGAGTTGCAGCATGTATGTTTTGGTGCACGCAGGCAGAAACATCAAGCTGGAAAACTTACGGAGATGATACTGTGGAAAATTTTAAAAGAGAAGCTCTGCATATTCTGAGTGGCCCGTTATAATTCCAAGTAGTGTTTCACCTGCAAATTATTCCATCCCTGCAATTCCCTCATCTTCTACCCTATTCGGTACGAGTTCCCACAGCAATGTTGGGGCAATCAAGCTCAGATCAACATGCTACCTGCTGACCTGGACACATATTTTATTCCACAATCTCCATTAGGTTTATCCTGAGCTGATGATAACTGAAGAGGGGACGACGTAAAATCGAAGAAACTAAGCAAATATGAAGAATGATAGCTGAAAGTCTGAGGTATATGTCACGATGTGTTAAAAATCATGATAAAATTTCAAAGTATGGAGTGGATCGCAGTGTATTCATGAGACTTCAATAAGAATAAGTTTAATAATGGATATGGAGAAATTTCAACATTTTAAACTAGATTGCACGAATAGTTTAGTAATTGTATTTTATTGTTGTGTGCAAGCTGAATGTGGAATAAGACTTGCCCATGGTGGATCGAGGGCCATGGCAAATTAAAAAAACACAAGATGTTATATTGTTAACCATGCTTGAGATAACTAGGCGAAACCAGAGTGTTTTGATTGTGTTTAAATAAATATATTGTTCAGAGTGTTAAAATGTTGTGATTGTGTTTAAATAATTATTTTGATGAAGGTTGATGTTATTTGATTTTGTAAATTTTTTATTGAATTTGTTTTATATTAGTTGGTTAGATTTACTTATGGTTGATTGGGATGATTATGGTTAATTCTAGTTTATCATAGTTGACTATGGTTTATTTTTTGAGGAGAAACTGAAAAACTTTTCATTATAGAAAAAAGGTTGTGCACAATCATCCATTACAAAAAACTTGCAAATTGTCTTTTATCAACAAACACTATGACTGAGAAGATTGTATTTAAATTTTTTAGAGATTTACAAAAAGTTGATTTTCTTCCTATAATTCACCATACTTGAGGAGGGATAGACCTTGATAAACTGGAGGTTAACCAAAATGCAAAAAAACATTTATAGAAAAAACAAAGGCCATGCCTACTTCTTTTGCATGCCTTTCATACATGAGGATGACTTTGAAACAGAGACTTCTTCCATGGGTTGCACTCTGAAGTCCACTGGGTGTCCACTAGCTCATGGAAATGACTACTTTGAGACAATTTAATTTTCTTCACCAATTCTTCTTTAGCTTGTCCATTTTTCCCATAAGTTCATGAATGTCCCTTTCCAGATCATCTATGTGAGCCTTGACACGTGAGTTGATGAATTGCATATCCAATATTAGTATAGATTTCTTTGTTTTGCTTGAGACCTCCACATACCACCTCATATACCTTGCATAAATGCAGTTTAACATCCTTGATACCAGCCTTAAGACTATGAAAGCATGCAGACCAACCTCTCTCATCATGTTTCTCCGAACGTGTCTCAAAAGATTTGCCTAATGACTACGAACGGAGGGAAATGTCGAGCTCGAAAAAAGTATGAGCAGTATACTCTGCGTTGAGCCGGGCTTTGATTCCGTCTTAATTTTGAAACCTATGTTCACCACTCGAGAAGGTAACCATCTTCGCCTCCATAACACATGTGAGAGCGTTGAAGACAGGAAAAAACTAAATGAAAAGTCCCTTCGACATAAAATACCTTGCATGCGATCACGTGGCCTAATGCATGCATCCAACCATGTGTCTTACAACCTCCAGGGGAAAGATAACGACAGATTGAAAGGGAAATCCAAGGTCCTACAAAAAATACCAAGGCCTTAGCCTCATGGAGAAAAGAATCAAGGAATGGCATGGAACTTGATTTCCCACGATTGGCCTATTGCACAAAATCATGGGGACTTCACTTAGTGAACATCTCACATAGCACGTGCGATTGTGGGATATTAAAAAATACCCTTAATTTCCATAGATATTGACCCAAAATATTTTTGTCGAACCCCCTCCCAATACTTAAAACCTCCTCCCCACCCCTTTTTATACCTCAATTCTTATAAACCACCCTACCCACCCCCACCTTAAACCCCTCATCCCCCAATACCTGCAATATATTGGTTCAATTTTTAATAATTTTAAAACCACAATATGAACTAACGTGATAGGATATTGGTCAACAAGTGAAGCCCCCGTGCACAAAACCTAGCTCTAATATGGCTCCTTTCTTTGCAAGAAGATCAACTTCTCCATTGTTTTTTCGAAGGATGTGAAAGAAATTGACTTTTATTTTGAAAGAGAGGAAGGTGATTCTTCGATATATTCTTTTACATCTGATGTTTCCCTTAGTATATTCGGACCTCATCTTTTGAATAACTTGCCTTGAGTCACTGATTATAACTATTTTTCTTATGCCTAGCTTGGTTATGATTTCAAACCCAAACATGAGTGCCAACCATTATGCTTCATTATTGGTTTTCTTGTCGAGTCCCCAAGCAAAACCCTCGAGCACATGCGTCCCCTCGTTTTACTATTGTTATTAATTGTAATTGTAGTTGACATTTAAGTTACCATAATCGAAAATGTTTGACACTTTTGATTTTGATTTAACATGTTTGACCATGTGTATGATTCAACATGTTTAACCATGGTTAAAGGTGTTTGACAAACTCGACATTAGAGGAAAATTATTTGTACCAAAGTTATAGATAATTTAAACATAGAAATGATTATATTTTTTCCAATTTATTAAGTATTTATTTTTAAAATAAAAAATAAAAATCTAATAAAATATTATTAATTATAATTTTACTTATTTTCACTTAAAGAATATAAGTATTAATTAAAAAGTTATTGAAATTTTATATATTGAATATCTATAGTTATATAAATAAAATGTTTAAATAATGAAAAATAATATAAATATTTACACCTTTAATAAACATAATCATTTAAAAATCGATTTAATAATGATTTATAAAATATATACAAATAATTTACTTAATTAATAACTTTTAATAATTTTTATTTTTTTGACAAATTTACAATTTACATCTAAGTACTTAAATGATAAATTTTAATAAAAATGAAATAATGCAAAAGGGAGAACAATGGTTTTGGATCAACTTACTTCAAAGCAAAAAGTCTATGTAGCATGCCTCTTGTACAAATAATTTAAAATTATTTTTAAATAAAAACAAAAATAAAACAAATTAATTTTTTTTTTTATAAAAACTTGAAATAAGGTAAAGG
Organism: Pseudotsuga menziesii; assembly: GCA_001517045.1. Taxonomy (NCBI): domain Eukaryota; kingdom Viridiplantae; phylum Streptophyta; class Pinopsida; order Pinales; family Pinaceae; genus Pseudotsuga; species Pseudotsuga menziesii. Next base: position 78,243 of record LPNX011026885.1, on the reverse strand, counting down.
GAGAACAATGGTAGAGATCAATTTACTTCAAAACAAAACTTAAAAGCCATGTAATATGCTCTATATATAAATAATTCAATTTTTTTTTCAAGAAATGCTTGTTACTTTGAGCCATTGCATTTTCACCATTAATTAAGATACACCTTAACCAAATAAAATAACAAGATTTAACAATTCAAAATTACTTTTAAATAAATATAAAAATAGTATTTTATGAAAATATAAATTAATACAAAAGGAGAATAATGAAAGAAATAAATTTACTTCAAAACAAAAGTGATATGTAACCTCTCTTTTATATAAAATTCAAAATTATTTTAATTAAAAAAGTTAAATAAATTTAAAAACAATATTTTATAAAAAAATGAAATAATACAAAAGGATAACAATGGTAGAGATTAATTTAGTTCAAGACACAAGTAAATAAAGTTAAAAACAATATTTATGATGATAGGTGTTTTATTTGAGATTTGTGTGGACTACTATCTATGCTTTTTCATCTAAGGACGAGGATGAGACAAGTGTACTACCTACATTGGTTCAAAATTTGAGATAAATAATTATATATAAAAAATAATGGATGGATAACTTGTAGTCATGCATGGATAACTCATAGCTGATGAATCCATAACCAAGAGTTCATGGCATATACGTAGAATAATGTGAGATAAAGAAAAATAATATAAAAAACAACTTGTAGTTGATAAATGGATAACATGAAGAATGTCACTGATAACATGTAGCTAGGCATGGATAACTTAGAATAGAACCCATTTAACTAGAATAATATGAGGAATAAAAAAAAAAACCTAATTGTCTTCCATTCAATCACTATCTCTCAACCATTTGATCCTTATGATCCAACCACAAACTATATAGGTGTACTAGTTTATGAAAAATGAATAATGCAAAAGAGAGAACAATGATGGAGATCAATTTACTTTAAAATAAAAGTTGTATGTAATATGCCTCTCTATATATACAAATAATTGAAAATTATTTTTAAATAAAAATAAAAATTAAATAAATTTAAAAACAATATTTTATAAAAAATGAATTAATGTAAAACAAGAATAGAGATCAATTTACTTCAAAACTCTCTCTCTTTTTATAAAACAATATTTTATAGAAAATGAAATAATGAAAAAGAAGAACAATGCTAGAGATCAATTTACTTCACAAAAAAAGATGTATGTAGCATGCTCTCTATATATAAACAATTCAAAATTATTTTTAAATAAAAGTAAAATTAAATAAATTTAAAAACAAAATTCTATGAAAAATGAAATAATGCAAAATAAAAAGCAATGATAGAGATTAATTTACTTTAAAACAAAAGATGTATATAGTATTACATATACATATAAACAAATAATTCAAAGCTTGTCTATTCTCTAGAAATTGTGTCATTTCTTCTAATTCTGTAGGGACAACTTCTATTCGAAATAGGTATGTATCTGGTAAGTCATCTTCGACTTCTATCGGTTCCTTCCCCGTATCGATTCTCGACAAGTGGTCGGGCCCGATATTTAGTTTTCTTGTTCGAACAACAACTTTGAATTCGAATTCTTGGAATAGTAACAACCATTGGTAGATTCTTCCATGGTGTATAGGTTTGTTTACCAGATATTTAAGTGCTTGATGGCCAGTGTAGAATATGAAAGGGTTATCCAATAGGTAGTGTCTATAATTTTGGAGTGCAAAGACCATCCCTAATTCCTCCCTTTCTATTGTTGAGTAGTTGTGTTTTGCCTTATTTAATTTTTTGTTGCTGTATATGATTGGGTAGTCCATTCCATATTCCCCAGGTTGTGTCAAAATCACACCTATTGCTATTCCTGAAGCATCAATATGTACGTGGAATTTGATCAACCAATTTGGGAATCTGAGGATGGGTGCTTCGACTAATTTTGTTTTCAATGTGTCAAATGATGTATCACATTCTTCTATCTAGTTGAACTCCTGATCTTCTCTTAACAATTCTTCCAATGGGTATGTCATATTTGATTAGTGTCGAATGAATTTTCTATAATATGTTGTATGACCTGTTTTGGATTCACTAGTGGTTTTAAGTCAAGGATTATTTTTAGTTTTGCAAAATCTACTTTGATGCTTTCCTTGTAGACAATGTGCCCTAGTAAAATTCCTATAGGAGTGACATATTCTTATATTGAGAGATAGTTGAATTTGTTGGCATCGTTCCAACATGAGTTTTAACCATTTATAGTGGTCTTTCAGTATGGAATAGATCATCCAATTGTCAAAGTATACTGCCATCATTTTATAAATGTATTCTTGAAATGTTTTGACAACTATTTTTGAAAACACATTCTTGAGACCGAATGACATCACTCTATAAACAAATGATCCAAATTCACAGATGAATGTGGTCTTTTTCTGGTCTTCTTTGGCTATTGCTACTTGGTTGTACCTTAAAAACCCATCTATGAATGAGTAACATTCATGCCCTACAACTTCATTTAGGATCTCATTGACATAAGGGGTCAGAAATGGATTTGTTAGAGTGACTTTATTTAATTACCGAAAGTCAACATATATTCTTAACTTTGTTGGGTCGTGCTTTTTTGGTTGGACGACCATTGGGCTTTCCCATTCCAACTGGTCGATGGGGTAAATAATTCCAGCTATAAGCATATTGTCGATTTCCTTTTTGACTATTTCTTTGTATTTGTGAGCCAACTTGTAGGGTCTTTTCTTGATAGGTCTAGCTTCAGGTTTAATTTCAACATTCATCTCGCCCATTTCTTTTACTAACCCTTTTAGGTCTTTGTAGTCTTGAAAAAAGACATCCTGAAATTCTTTCAACAAGTCGATGATTTCTGTTGTTTCAATCTTCGCTCCAATAATCACCAATTTTTTCCATTTTGGTCTATTGTCATTAGAGATGTCAATTTCTATGGTTTTGAATTTTGCATCCATTCATTCTAGCGCCTTTCTTTCGTTAATCTGTTGACTACCTTCTTTGAAATGTGAAAATGTCGCTGGAAATTTTGTTACCGTCATCTGGTCGGTATCATCTTTGTCTATCGATTCGATTTTGAGTATTGTTTTGACTGGTTTGATAGTCTCCGGGTGATCAGATTTCCATGAAAGCTTTTCCCATATGTATTTCATTTTCTAATTGGAGTCTTGTCGACTGTGGTATTTTTTTTGATTGAATGTTATGACATGTTTCATTTGGTTGGCTATTTATTTGTTTCGTAGCCTCGACTAATTTTTTATTTTCTGGTATAAAGTTAAAGTTCTTTATAAAATTTTCTCTAAGTTCATTCCATAGAAATTTTTCACCTTGTGCTTCTTCCATTTTATACCATTTGTTTGGTAGATCATCCAATGTCGAGGTAAATAGGTGTGGCCATATACATTCGTCTTTGTAACCAAGTATTCTCCATCCTTTTTTACATGTTCTGATGTGGTTTTGTGGATCTTGTCCTTGTGTGAAGACAAGTATTTGTTCCTGTTAGTTAATTTCATACTTCCAAACCTTTCTATGAAGAAATTTGAAGCTGTTGTCAACATTTGTAGTCTCGACTGATGGGTGTCCCACCATCGAGGAGCTTGTCCTATAAACGTTTCTACCAGGATTTGAAGTCAGCCATGTTCACCTAGGTTTTTAGAGACTTGTTATACATGGAGAACTGGTGATTCTCTCTCTTTATAACAAAATTTTTGTTTATTATCTATTTTTATTGGTGTCAAAGAGGGGTATTCTCTTACTTTTTTTTCAAATATTTTAGGAATAGTCGAAACAAGGAAGCGTTGATGAGTTGGTCTCTTCTGGATAGCATGCATAGTCTAACAACCCCTTGCTTGTGTTTCATAGTTTTCGATTTCCCAATCATATAATTCAACATCTGAATTATATCCTACTGAGTCTTGGTTTCCTAGATGAAGTTCACCATAACTGTTAGGCTCAGTATAATCTTCATTATTTTGAATCTGATAGAGTTGTCAAACATCGACTTCCTCGTATATAGGCTCGGTCCAGGGTTCTCCTTGTGACGGGAAAATGGGGACAATAACTTTATGCCCATTCCCTTTTAATTTCATTCTTTCCTTGTCCAATGAAATAGATGCGTTCATTTTTTTCCCCATGGACGTCCCACCAAAGTTGGGAAGAAACTGGATCCTTCCTTAGGGTCGATGATTTCAAAGTCGAGTTTTGTCGAAATTCCTTTTATTGTTGTGTCGACATTTCTCCTAACCCCAATGGGTTTGATCAATCCTTGGTTTGCTAACTTTAAATATATGCCGGATTCATTTAGTCGAGGTCTACCCAACCGTTCCCATGTATCCCTTGTCATGATGTTTACTTGGGATCCAATGTAGAGAACACCTTGTCGAATGTGATATCCTTCGATTTCAAGATCGACAAGTGGATCTGCATCATTCTTATCTTTTTGATTTAGACTATATACTCTTAGTTTTTTTATTTGTATCATTTTTGTTCTTGATATTGTTTAATAGATCAATGAATTATGATACTGACTTATATTTATGTAATAATTTCAATAGTTCATGAAGTGTGTTATGTCGATTGTCGTCGACATCCTCTTGTCTTGCAATTTCTTGAAACATGTTTGATGCATCATTATATAGTTGGTTTTTCTTTGTAGGGTTAGGATATTCATTTTTATTTTTAACTTTGCTTATTCATGGATTGTCACTTCCAGTTTTTGTTCTTTGTCTAGTTACCATGTGTAGATTCTTTGTGCGAACTATATCACTCTTTTGAACACAAGAAACGACATTAATATTTTTGTTTTTATTAATTTTCTCAATTATAGTGGGACAATATTCCAATGAGTGGTTTCCCACACCACAAATAGTACAAAATTTTAAGTCAGTTCTATCTTTATATGGACAGTCCACATACCGGTGTCCTTCTTTATAGCATGTAAAACATTGAATTGGTCGTCATGGTTGATTGTCATGATTTCCAGAGAATCGCCCTCGACCCACAAATCATCCACGACGGTTGTCGAACTGGGGTTCGTATCTACAGCCTTCATATTGTCGGTTTCTTGGTTCATTCTGGTCATTGTTTATTGGGGCATTGTCATTGTTCTAAGCCACTATGTTTGTTTGGTAGACTACTTGATAGTTTTGTCGATTTTTGAGGTTTAAGTGGAAGTTTCCTGTTGCATGACTCTTAACTTCAAAGATTGCACACCAAGAATATTTTCCATTCTTCATGTTATATGTGCAATCCTTCGTCATATGGTATCCATGCTCCTGACAGATATCGCAGATTTTTTTTTTGAACAAAATGAATGTCTTATCGGCTTACGTCGTATCGATAATTATCTTGGGTATGACTGGCTGTAGAGAATTTCTTGTACCAAATCTCCTAACATTTGAGGTTCAACTCTCTTAAGTATTTCTGCATGATTTCCAGTTGTTCTTCAATTTGTGCATCAATAGCAGGGTATACTAGGTAGTCCTCATCCATCTAGACCTGTAGAGCTTTTGTTAGTGCTTCTTCATACGTTTGAAATGTCTCCAGACTTATAGGTCGTCGGATCTTTTGGGAGAGCCCTGAAAAAAACCATTGAATTAATAATTGTTCATCAATAACATAGTCTATTTGGCTTGAGAGGTATTTCCATCTTTTGTCATAGTCGCGGACGGTTTCTACCGGTTTCTGAATTGTAGACTTACGTTTTTTCACTTCCAGATGCTTTACATTTGGTGTTTTGAAGAAGGATAGAAATTGTTGCTTGATTTTGGCTTTAGATGCATTAGGCGTCCTTTCAGTATAGGTCATATACCAATTTAATGCCCTCTTTCTTGGGGTACCTGTGAACTGCGCCATTTGTCTATCTTCATTTGTAACTTGATTGACCTTCCATGTCGACTCGTAGACAAACCAATGTTGTCTGGGGTCTTGATCGCCCTCATAGAGGGGGATGTGTCCTGAACCATGCTCCATGTCAGCATCAGCTTCTCCTTTGGGAGGTGGAGGTGGCGGGGGTGGTGGTGGCGGTCGTGGGATATTCTGTGTATCTTTCTGTCCACAGCTAGTCTCAATGAAACTTTCATTTTCGTAAGATATTTTGGTTTTTGGTTATGTTTCAACAACTTGTCGATCAGTTTTGACTTCTTCTGTCGATGTCCAACTGCACTGTTGTGCTCTTGAGTATGACTGGTCTGTGTTTTGTGAAGTTATGTTTGGTAGGGGGGGTGCTCCTTCATGTCTGGGGCAGAGTAAATGGATACTTCGGTTGGATGGGTACGCATGAAGTGTTATGGATCACTAAATTATTGTCATCATTTACTTCGTCATCTAGTCAGCTCAATATACCGAACTCACCAGCTCTTAGTCTCAGGTCTTCCTCGACAATGGCCTGCATTCGAGTACTCGGATTTATCGGAGACACAGGTCTTACCTCCTGGGGTATTTCCAGTTAGAGAGCTTCTCGATGCTCTATCCACAAGTATTCCTCCATTGGTGACACCACTTCATCTACGTCTTCCTCATGTCGGTCATGACTCGACTGTGGTGGATTTTCCTCATGCTATGTCACCTTGGAAACCATTCTTCTTTGGAGCACTATAGCTTGCTCTTGTATCTCTTCCCTTCTTTTCTACCTCTTCTCCCTTTCTATATTTTGTAGGTCTGACGTACCTTTGTGAGTCAGTGTCCACTCAATTTCCTTCTTAGGTCAACTTTTCATTGATGTTGGTGGTATTTTCTCAGTTTGACTAGAATCCTTTTACTCTGCCCCAAAACATGGCCAGCTACCCCACCATAGCCTACCCAACGCTTTAGTAAGCTCAAATAGTTCTGTCTATTTGTTCAAGAAGTAGTCGCACTCCCTTTCAGAAATACATTTTTCCCACGCTTTTTGATTTTCCACCCAGTTAGTGTTTGTTGGTGGTTCGATGAGTGAAGGATGAGGTTCGACTATAGGACCTACTCCTCTTTTGATTAGGAATTTGAATAACAGGGTCGGTAGTGAACAAATAAATTGCTCATTAAAGTCGGTATAGATTTTTTTCTCAATACTTTCAACTGAAACTCTCTCCTCTACTGCTTTGTCTTGACATAATTCGTCTGCGATTTTCTCAAACCACTTCGATAGGTTTGTTCATCCTCCTCGGATCAGTTTCTAAAGAAAGTCTTGATCTTTAGTTGCTTCTAGCTTCATCTAATATTTTTTTCAACAACTGGGGCACCGTTTCTACAAATTTCTCATGTGTTTCGGTGAAGAATTTGTCCTTCGCCTGAGCAATGGTCAATCTGTTTCTTCTCGTGTAATTCTCTAAGTAATTTCCAATCTTATGCTCCCACCAATTCTTAATATCTTGCTCTGATATCATCTACGTATGGTCATATCATCCGTATATGTACTACCGGTAATGGAACCAATGTTGTAATCACATAAGGTTACCAATATTACACATATAGATTCATATATTCATACAGATAAAAGATACAAGAACAAGTGATAGAATAACAAATTATATTAGTTAATCACATGAGGGTCCATACATACAAAGAACATAACCAACTTCTTATCTGTCTCAACAACCTAATATATATGATTTACAAAACAGTTAGGAATAACTATTGTCAATTCATCCAACTGACATGACCTTAGGAGGCCGACCTAATCTATGATTAGTCGGTTAACTAGTCTAGTCGGCTCATCGACTAGCTCCTCCAACAAGGGCCTATACTCATCAAACACCTCCTTTCCTAAACTTTTGGAACGATGATATTTGATCTTAGGACCACAAACCGGACATGCAAATTTTCCCTTTGTAGAAGACCTACATAAAGAGATGGATTATGTATGTTAATTATAAATATATATAAAATGAATGGATTATTTAAGAAAACATGCGTGCATAATATATTAACTAGTTCATAAAACTAAATACAGTTAAAGTGGAACTTATAATTACAATCCACAAAAATGGGTTAACCCTGGGGCATCATGTATTGCCCATACAAGCATTACATGGAATTGAAATTGCTTTTGTCATATTTTCCTAGATACATCATACATAGTGATGTCATTACACAAATTTATTAGCTTGTCAATAAGAGATTCGATATATACATTCATATCGTTAACTTGGTACTTAACTGATTGATTTGAACATATAAGATATATAATTATTTCAACCATTTAGATATATAAACCATGCACAAGAGAAAAATTATATATATATAGATGACATTATGCAATGAAATATGACAAATGAGATGCCACTACATTTAAAAAACAATTGTAGACACATACTTGGAATAATCATCGACAACATTATGTGCTCCCTCTTTATTGACAACCATGGAGGAATCTTATTGTTTATAACAAAAATACACCACACTGAGTAAATGGATCTCATCTCTGCAAATGGATTGACACCACCTGCTGCCAAAGAAATCGTAATATTACGAGGTTCTTCTTTAAAGTGAAGCCATTTTTCTTCCATATATCTAAATGTAGAACCATCTGTAAGCATTCGAATAATGTCATCTTGAATTTTGTTCCATGCATGGTAATCCATAAATTGTGCTATGTTTTTTCACCGGAACAGTCATTGCAAATATGGAAAAATGGGAATATAATGAAGAAACTTGTGAGGCACCTTTTTTGTTACTCGATCGGTTCGATATCTATTGATATGACATTCCAGACATTCAGTTTCAAATTCATGTTGATTACAATATATAACATGGTCATTGGGGCATTCACGAATTGCTTCATACTACATTCCAATTTATTTCATGATAGAAGATAAATCTCGATATGTTCGAGGTAAAATATTTGGCGGTGGTAACAAAAATTCAGATATCAAGCTACACCAAATAAAAATAGAAATCTAGTTAATATAATATATAAACAATATTAATGAAACATATTTCATCCATATTAATTTGACTTATGAGATAACAATAATTTTATTAGATGAACAATGATAACCTTTAGTGCGATCATATATAGGTGATGGAATATATTACATACCTTAACATCTGTGTGACTGAAGTGTTTGAAATACCATTCATAACCTTCAAGTTCATTATCAACAATATAACAGAGAGAATATTTGTGTTGGAGCCCTCATAAAGGGGTTCGTAGTCCTTCTCAAGAAGAGGTAAGTCATGAACACCATCAAAGTCATCATTCACAACAGGATTTCGACCCGAATTCCGACGTTAGAATCCGACGTCATCCGAAATTTCGCATGGATGTGTCGGATAGCAATCAATCATTAGAATGTTGATAACAGAATATTTATAGATCCATCTAATATCCGACACTCGTGAGTCGGATTTTCGACACTAGTAGCGTCGGGGAACCGACACTACCAAGGTCGGGTCTTCCAACGTTTGTGAAAGCAACACTGGTGGTTATCCAACGGGGAACCGACACTTCCAGGGCGATTTGTCGATGTCTACGAAAGAAAAACTAGTGGATATTCGACACTAACACGTCGGAGATCCAACAGATTGTTTATAAAATAAAATTATATAATATATAATACTATATAATAAGAAATGACTCGTTTTTGTTTTGGACAGTCAGTTCAATTTGGAGGTTTTTGTGAATTTGGGAGTAGGTTCGGTAGACATGGCAGACAACTCTGTTGACCCATGGCAATAAGAGCTCAACATCTTCTCCTCAACGGAAATTACCGGTATACCATCCCTAGACACAGTGCAGAACATGCTGAAAAATTTGACAGCTGGAAGCAAGAGCAGGGTTCTGGTTTCTCCGCCAGATGAAGAGCTTCTAGGTGTGTTCGCAGCACAGCCATTGAACCTAGCCTTAGGAGGAGGCCCGTACTCATTATTCCAACCTCCGAGCAGAGCTGCAACAACTGTTTTCATCGAACTTCCCCAAGCAGAACCACAAGGAATCCCAAACAGGGAAATCAATCCTTCAGTGTCATAGGGAGCACGCACAAGAGAAGCCACCGAACAATTGGATGGAATCTTAAATGGGAACTCCACCCCGGAAGACAAAGGAACCCAAATCAACTCTAGGAAATGAAATAATTAGTGTTTAAATCCCTATAGAAGAGATTTTAATGTATTTTGTGGAGCCTGGTACACCATGGAAGAAGCATTGGAGATGGACGGATTAACCCTACTCAGGAAAATCAGAGGAAGAAACCCCACCCTGGGGAAAATGAAGGAATGGGCCAAGAAAAATTGGACAGGGCTTCAAGGTGAAGGCTCGGTTATTAATTTGCTTGAAAAGGGATGGTTTAGCTTCCGGTTCATATGCAGAGAGGATGCCGACCTCATACGCAGCAGAGTCTGGACATATGGGAAAACCTCGTTTCAACTAAAGCAGTGGACCCCCTTGTTCGATGCGGAAACAAAGCGACCGGATACAATACCAGTCTGGGTTTGCCTGCCAGGACTACCATTGGAATTCTGGAACCCGACCTTGCTTAGTAAAATTGGGAATTAACTGGGGACTTTCATTGAAGTGGACCTCTCGTTTCAGCAGACAAAAATAAAAAAGGTAGCCAGGATCCTAGTCTCTTTGAACATTAGAACTAGTCTTCTTGAAGCCTTTAATTTTGTACGGCAAAACAAGCAAAAAAGACAATCGTTAGACTATGAAGGGATCCCGTTTCGATGCCACAAATGCCATGAAACAAGACATTTGGCAAGAAACTACCCAAAATTTGTTCCCTCAAGAACTGGAAGAAGGAAGTGGGTTAGGCAAACAGAGGCCCCGAGCTCCAAAGAAATTGATCTGAACACAACTTCAGATGAAAATCATCTCAGGTCGGAGGGCACAGAACAACCATTGGATCAACCAGAAAGAGCGGGAGCAGTAGCAGCAGAAGGGCCTCCTCAAAAGACGGAACAGTGTCCGATCGCGTCTCCCCCACCGGGTATGAACACTTCTTCCCTTAGCAATCAATTGAATGATTTATCTTTGAATGAGGAAAAATATTTGCCTACCCCTATCACAAACAGTCCCCCTCCCCCAAAAAATGACACCTCCTCCCCTGCATTCAAAAGTACCTCCAATTCAAACCAAGAAACCTCCCCTTCCACCATAAAAAATGACTTGCCCACTCAGTCCTCCTCTATCCGTTTCCACCTTCGTTCAAGGGATGTTCCAATCCCTCAAAAACCAAAAATCCCTATAAAAGGACTAGGGGTAAATGCCAGGATCACATCCAAAGGGAAAGGGAGAGGAAGACCATCTCACCTCTCTACGGCCTAGATCATGGCGCTCAGGCATCAGGAAAGTGGCAGACAAACAACCATTTTTGGGGCGCTTAGAGCAGTGCAAACCCCAGATGGGGTGCCCAAATGAAATTTGTCTCCCTAAACTGCAGGGGTCTGGAAAGCACCCGGAAAAAGCTTGCCCTAAAAAGGATGATGGAGGTTCTATTACTAGAAGTCATCCTTCCACAAGAAACAATGGGTCCAGAGCTGGAAGTTGAAACTAGTTTAACATCACTTCTTCCGCAATACTCTTTCACAACACAAAGTGCCATCGACCACTCTAGAGGTCTAGCAATTGGATGGAAGAAAACAAGCATTCGGTGCACAAACTCAGGAGGTGCATCCTTATATCTAAATCAAGGTCATTTTTTTCAAATTTCTTTGGCCTAGGAACTGGAACCAACAGCTATGCAGAACTCATGATATTGAAATTACTTCTCTGTTTTGACAATGAAAGAAAGTGCAGACAGTTACAAGTATATGGTTACTTAATGGTGGTTATAAACTGGATGAATAAGATACAGAAATGTAGAATGGCTTCTCTAGATGCATCATCTGAAGAGACAACCCATTCTCTCTCATTCTTTGAATCAATCTCTTTCACTCATGTTTACAGGGAGAAAAATAAGGAGGCAGATAGGCTCTCAAAGAAGGGTCTGACATTGCAATGGGGTGAATGGAAAATTTTGGAAACACAAGACTCCAAGGCCACGAAATATACACACAGGCCTTTTATAAATCCATCACTCTAAAACTTTTTGTAAATTTGAAATATATTTTTGAAAGCATAGCACAAAATTAGTGTTTTATGAATGGATGCTTTACTGAATTGTTTACTGATTTTTTAATTTTTTATCTGCCATTGACTAAATTAATGTTTTAATGAATGAGTTAATGAATGGTTTTTTCAGCTGTTGAATGATTGAATGGTTTAATGAACGTTTTAAAGAATTATTTAATGAAAGCATTTTTCAACTATTGAGTGAAATAATTTGCATTGTAGATGCATTGTTATTTGCTTTGTGAAATAGTGAAATAAATTGTTATTTGCAAGTATACGCATTGGGTTTGGGGAGTTGAGAGTGATGTGAGGGGGGGGGCATAAGAGCTTCGACCTTCATGTGGTTGGTCCTGTTTAGTAGAGAATATTAAATTATTCTCAAAAAAGAGAGGAGCTCAATGAATGGTAAGGAAGAATAAATTAAAAAACATCCATTTCTATATTTTTACTGTGTAATTTTCACTATTGTTATTTGACTCCTCCATTGGAACTTGTTACAGATAACGTTGAGAAACATTTCCATAGTTAAGAGGCAAGAAATGGAGTTTTGATTAGATCGATGGCCTTATATACATAGTATTTTTGCTTATCCATGTTTTATCAGGTGATATATTCTTAACAATTAATTTACTTGAATCGTTGAATAGTATTGTAATTTAAATTGTAATAGAATTGTATTTAGTTAGATTGTTTTTGTTATTTCCATAAACAAACATAAATATATTTGATGGGTCCTAACATGAAACTATTGCAACAAGACAAAAAATGAAGTATGTTGAATGATGTTTTGAAAGGTAAAGCATAAGAAGATAGTGTGAAGATCCAGAAATCAAGGTATAAATATGTTTTCTTTTGTTTGATTGAGTTGTGTATTGGGTATTTATGCATGTGCACACATATACATTTAGTTGATGATGATGATTACCATACATAGAGGCGAAAAATAATCACTAGAGGCAAGAATATAGACTATGTAAACATTCTACAAGTCAGGCAGGGGTCTTTTGACATCCTTGACATTTCTACATTGTTAGGTTCATCATTAAACCAAAAAGTTTGGATTTGTTCCAAAACAAGAAAATTATGCTTTGAAAAATATATCTGTTGAAACAACTTGACAAGTGTTTATGAAGTGCACATAGGCACTCGAAACACATTCCTGGTGAGAAAGAAGGTCATAGGACTTTAGTATTTCACATTGTGCACCTCTCCACATATTTGGATTTTTTTCTCTTGTTTCTCTTGAAAGATAAATGCTTTCCAAAATGGCTTCAAACCCATTTTTCAATTTTCAACCACCCTTACCAAATTGCATCCCTAGCTACAAATATTTTTCCAGATCAATATTGCAATTTTCATCTTGGGATATATCACTGACGGCCCAGATATACACATATTGGAAATATTAGGGAAAATGTCGGGGAAAATATTAGTAGGCATAAACTTGGACTTGAAAAAAATTAGAAAATATCAGCAAGCATAATTTTGGAACTGAAAAACACAGAAAATACCAAAAACATCAGGAACAATAGAAAACTTTAAAGCTCAATAAAGTTTTGGAAATATTGGGAGAAATTGGATATATTTGCAACATTGTTCTAGATATTGATCTGATGCATCGGCGTGAAATATTTTTCATTGTAGACCTGTGTACATTCTTGGGTGTTAGGTTCAATCCCAATAAACCCACTA
>LPNX011026885.1:41809-64186 GCA_001517045.1 Pseudotsuga menziesii | reverse complement strand
TCATTCATACTATTTTTTTGTCATTACAAATTGACATTGAGAACTAGACATGACTTAGAGAAGTGATGGACTAAATACTGGCCTTGGGATGGAAAACTTAAACTCTAGGATTAAGACTCGAAAAATCAAAACAATAAACAATTCTTGTCACAAGAATTTAGTTTCATATGCATCCATTTATTTAAATATGAGCTCAAAAATTAAAAATATTGGCATGAGTAAAAACTGTCAAAGGAATCTCTTTTTGTCAGCTCAATACTAAGTATGTTGCTAGATTTAGGCGTTTTCGGATTCTGCACAAAAGAACTTTAGGTATATGAGAGAAACCTTATATTTAGTATCCATAATCTTCTCCTCGACAGTCATAGATCTAAAATATTTTCATAAATCCCGAGGATTAGATTCCTCTTCAGGAACCTAACCATGCATTCATCAAATGCTTATTCATTTTGTGTTGTTAAATTGCCATGGTTTGTTGGATTATGGACTCTAATCTAATCCACAGAGTCCTACATTTCCTTATTTTCCTATGTTGAATTTTGTCATGTTTGATCCATTTTGTTCCCCTAGATCCTTCACACATTTATGAAGAATGGGAAGCTCACGATCAAACTGGAACTTATAGAAATATTATTTCAATAGTCTTTATGCCACCGTCCTTGTAATGCATATGATTCAATAGTATATTGTAGCTAAGATGGAAAGAACTATTCAAAGGATCAAATTTTCCTTTAACCACTAGTTTTGTAATGGATGTCTCCATTTATTGGATTGGTGAGGTATTCTTCATAGGAAAAACTTCATTGCTTTCAGCAGGTGATGATAGCATGGTCAAGTGGTGGGATGTCATAATCTAGGTATTGGAGTAATTATGTTTTGTTGATTTTCTTTTGAAATAATTTCCAAATTTTCAACACTGTAGAGCATATTGCCCACTAGTATTCACAGGTCAATTGATTCCTTTTTTGTGTTTATACATGAAGAGTTACTAAATATAGAAGGGAATAAAGACTATGTTTGTCGTGGTGCAGCAAGTCTATAGATTGTTGATTTATGGTGTGATTGGGATTTATGGTCATATGCATCTAGCTGGAGTCATTATTTGATTTAGTTTACTTTCTTTACAATTTTTCAAATGGATAGGGATACATGTTCATATGACCAAACAGTACAACTATGTGACATGTGCAACTCAAAGATTGCCTTGTAATTGAAGGTTTTTTTGCCACATAGATGTTTGATTTTTAATGCAAATGATGATTTTTCATTAGAATAAAAAGAAAGCATTATATAAGATTTGTTTGGTATATACCTCGCTAGTTTATTGAAGTCTTTTTTTTCAAAAAATTGAGAAAATTGAGCCTTTAATATTTTGATACACACACTTTATATGAAATGTATGCAATGTAGTCATGGAATGCTCTTGGACTATTAGCTTGGACTTCATCCCTTTGAGGCTGATAAACCTTAGTTGTGACTGTGTAAGAACTATCCTAGTGGGTTGTGACCATGTATCCTTGTGGGTTGTGATTATGTAAGACCTATCCTAATGGCTTGTGACTGTGTAAGAACTATCCTAGTGGGATGTGAATGTGTATCCTAGTGGTATGTGATTGTGTAAGACCTATCCTAATGGCTTGTGACTGTGTAAGAACTATCCTAGTGGGATGTGAATGTGTATCCTAGTGGTATGTGATTGTGTAAGACCTATCCTAGTGATATGTGACCATGTAATAACTATCCTAGTGGCTTGTAACTGTATATCCTAGCGGGCTATGATATCCTAGTGGGTTGTGACTGTCGCGATCTCTCCTAGCTGGGATATGGACTATGATGTTCTCCCTCAACCTTAATATGAATTGTGGTAACCTCTTATAAGTAGGTCAAGGATGATTTGACCTTACCTCTTTGGAAGTGACTTGTTTGCATCCCATCTTAAGCTGAGTTGTGGTTGTGTTAAGCCCTAAATGAAAAGGGTCTTCACACTTGGTGACTGAGAGATATTAAATGCATCTAAAATAATTGAACTAAATACATTTATTGTGTCCCTCGATAGTGCCATTTTAGCTCTCAAATTCCACATATCCTAATTGGATGTGTCTTTGACTACAATAAATATCAGTTGTTGAAAACAAGATAGAATAGGAATTGAACACAGGAGCTACCTTTGGCCAATGGGTTGTTGTACCATTACGCTTCACCCTTTTAAATACTAGGAATCCATAATGGTTGTTTACAAGGTGTGGATTTCTATCTTAACAATTCACCTTTAAATAACACCCTAGCTTAGGTCTCCTTTCCATCACCAACCACTTGCCTGTGTTACCTTGTTGAAAATTGGACATGCTAGGAATCAAAGCTATGATCCACCATTGGTTGATAAACTGCTTTACCACTGAGGCTATTTCTCTTTTTGTGATGGGAATCCATGCTGGTTGCATATAAAGGTGTGGATTGCTATCTCCAACACTATTGTCCTAAAATTTGTCTTAGAGTGAGATATCATGGCAGTAATGTTTGGGAGAAATGGGGAAATGCAGAATTTGAAATAGGGTTAAATGTGAATCATATAAATAATAAAAAGAGAAAAAAAGGGGGATAAGCCCATCGCAAACCCAGCTACTGAACACCTATCCTACACCCCGCCAACTTCAAATGTGAGATCAAATTCCATGAGGGATATGGGGACAGAAATGAACCCTATTGCAAGCCAAGAGTCTTCAGGAATAGGAACCTCTCTCAGAGCTACAACACCTTCAACTAGGAGCCCTGTTAATTCATGACCATCTACTCTAGGAAGATGTGTAGCACCAGCGGAGGCAGTAAAAAATTCTCAACTGGGCCTGAAAAACCATCACGAATTATCAGAGAAGTAAGTGCATGAGAGCACTAGAAGGGAAATTATGGTTCTAGGTGCACAATTTGGGAAAGTCAAATATCATGGGATGGGCTAGTAAAGAAGTTTAAGAGAAAGATGCTTCTAAATCACTCAAGACTAATGATATGGAACATGCTAAATTGAATTTCCTAGAGGCTCGGGTTGCAACATGGGAGGAGGCAGAGTAGGATAAATACATGGCCATGTGATTCTCTTGTAAGCCTGAGAAAGTAATCAAAAAATAAAAGTAGAAGGTGAAATGAAGAGAATAGAGGTATACTCTCCTTGCCTCCAAACTTTCATGTATCAACTTATGAAAACCTTAGTTCTTTCACATTTATAATTGAACATTGTGAATGGTGGAAGATTTCATCCAATATGTAAGAATGGTCTTAGTACTAAATCTAGACAGGCTCAATCAATGGCTTCCTTTGCGACATGATAGTAGGGCAAGAGAATACTACCAATAAATGACCATAATCTAAAAAATATCAATAACCTAACTATTTGATTTTCCTTACTTATAGTCTCGTCACTTGTGTACATACCTGGACTTGAGCACAATTTCATCCAATAATAATGTTATATAGGGTGCATTGCCTACTTTATCCCACTAAATCATACATATGCTTCAGAGTAAATTCATAGATGGATTCTTTTGTAACGTAATGGTAGGGTAAGAGAATACTATCAACAACTAACCATGATCCCAAAAGTTATCAATAACTTGAGTTGTTTATTTTTCTCACTTCTAATCCATATTTCAAAGCTGTGCATATTGAAGCATGTGTCACAATAAATACAGGCAACGGTAGGTCTACTAGACGCACCTAAACTTATGCACTTTTTTATCCAATGGTGTTACCATATATACATACAACATAAGACAAAAAGAAAGGACAAGTCTACTTATTTCCCTTTGGGTGCATGATACAAATCTTGACCTAGCCACTTGGAGATCTATTCTCATAGTCGATGGATAGATACTCATAATTCTTAATAAACTTTTGCATGTGGATAACCTTTTTACTTGTTGGAGGCTATTAACACCTATTTTGACATCTAGTGATATCATTTATTTCCTTGCTCTATGTGTATTCACTCTTTGTTAGCTTACTTTGGGTTTTTTTTATGTTCAATTCATGTTTGATTTCCATCAAATTGGATTATAGTTGTTTTGCGTAAAACTAAGGTTTCATTTGAAGGTTTTGTATTTTTCACTTTTACTTTTCTCTTTATTTGGCATAATCGATTAGTCTTAGAATCTTGGAATAGAGATAAGATTATGACGATGAGAGTAATTTAAAGTCACAGCCTAGCAAGATGAACCAAAACAAATAGTAGGCCTATGGCTTGTCAGTGTCATCAACATTGAGGCCAAAATAAATTTTTACTCTTTTCCATTATCCTGTCAATGTTGGGTTCAAAGCTTCCTGTTCTCTACTTCCTATTCACCAAAAGGGATGAATGAATGGCTCTGCTCTAATTGGTTTCAAGCTTGACTAGATGGATTCGCAATGCCTTCCACTGGATGGATGCTCAACCAAGGAATGGTCTTATATCCTTGCAATGCTTCTCAAATAAACAAAGCTGTTTATACCAATTCAAAACCAGTAGCCCAAGACTGTTTCTCAACTGAGTTCCAACTCTGTTTATTGCATTATAATAGTTATAACTCTACCCATTTAGAAAACCAGCGGCTAATAAGATGCAATATGGTATTCTGCAATTTAGAAATAGGCTGACAATTAAACATTACACAAGCATTATATATGGCTGGAGCTAATTGCAAAGACTTGATCACTTAACCAGTTATGTATATAACGCTAGCTGTAGGTAGATAATTCCATGCAAAGCTTGAGACGAATTTCTTTAAGGAGTCACTTCCGTTAGCAGTTGTATAATGAATGTGCAAACTCAACACTTAATTAATAACTATTCCTTTGTGGCATATGATGGTTGTGGCTAACTAGTTAAGCACATAGAATTTAAACAGAGCACCAAGTAAACGAACCATTCGTTAGTATTAGTTTGTGAATTATATATATATATATATATATATATATATATATATATATAATGGGGCTTTGCTGTATGTAAAGCGTACCGCACCAGGGATTGAAGATGTTTGGCTACATAGCATGTTATTGCACAGTGCACCAGCTAATACATTAACCAAGCAAATAGAACAAATAAAAATTGGGCTGTAGATGCCAGCCAACAAAGAAAAAGTGTTGTAGATGATCCATTAATTAAATCAGTGATCACCAGATTGATCTCAGTCACAAAGCATTTAAACACATTTGACACCAGATTATTCTAGAAACCCAAATGGAAAACCAACAATCGCAGGTTCTAATTATGCTTAGGAATTGTTAAAAATGATGAGCTATACACTTTCATCAAAATTTCATGTATTCTTACTCATTGGAAGCAATTTATAGATTGCTCTGGTTTAGAGATGATCTTTGTTCCATGTGGACATGTTAGGAATCCTCTTCATCCTTCAATCTTTAAGTAGATTGCTTCACTCCTAGTCCTCATTCCTCTGCTACTTCCCATCTTCTTCCCTAGAATTATTTTTGTCCATATCCCTTTGGTTGTCTTTGCATCAAGTAATCATTTTTTATGATAATGTTACCTTGAAATTCCAACCATATGCCAACCATAGTGATTCATTTCACCTTCTTGTTGGCCTTTAGCCTTTAAGTTGATTGTTGACTTCAAACTTTTCCAAGGATTTTTTTCGTTACAAAGTTTGGAAGAGGGATTAATTCAGATCCATTTTGGATTACCAAATGCCAAATAAACTTATGAGACCCCCTTGTTGAAGTAGTTTATCCTGTTGGGATGTGACTGTGTAACTCTTCTCTTACTGGGCCATGAGCTGTTTGATGCCCTTAGGGTTGGGCCCCGACTTTGTAACCCTTCTCCTTCTAAGTTGTGAGTGTGCAACTCTTAACTTGCTAGGTTTTTAACTCTTTGATTCCCTTAGGGTTGGGCCATGACTATCTTGGTGACACTTAGTTGGGTTGTCATTGTCCCGTGACCTCTTGATTTGAGTCAACCTTCTTGTTGCTGCTTTTGAGCAGGTCATAACCTCCTTGTGGAAACTAAGGGTTGAACAATACCTTCTTACTGCTAGTCATGACCTTTTTGGCTTCCCAATTTTGACCCTTGACCTTGCCGCTGCTCATTAGAGCAGTCCATGACTTTGTTGATGCTCATTGGAGTAGGCAGTCACCTTGTTGTTGTTCACTGAATTTAGTCATGAACCTAATGCTGTTATAAAGGATGGGAGTGACTTATTTTTGGGTTTCTAAGGATGGGTGTGATCTCCTTATGGACCGTTAAAATAAATTGTGATCTTGTTGGACTATTTTTTGTGACCTTCTGTGGACTGTATGGAAGGGGATTGCAACCTTATTTAAACTACTAAGTCTACCTTACCTTTGTCTTGCCTATTGCAACAAGTTGAGTCCATTAAAGAGTGTCTCTACATGTATGAATTAAGGATGTCAAATGCATTTGTTCATTTGAAGGAGAATCTATCTTGCTTGATTTAGGACTATCCTAAACGCCTGCCATTTATTGTAGCCTAACCTTTAACCTACTACAATCTATCTTTTATCTCTCTCACAAGGTATGCCATATGATCCTTTGGTGTATTGTCCTTTCAATGACAATATGTGACCCTAAAAGTATCTGAGTATAAGGAAGATCCAAACTAGATCTAAACCAACATTGTTATAGTTCATTATCGTTGTTCTTTAGTTGTTAGTTTGTTTTACATGATACTATTTCTATTCTTATTGTTTAGTTTATGTACATTGCAATTGAAAAATTGTATCTCAAGGATTAACTTTAACATAATGACCATTGGAGTGTCAAAGTTGAAAGAGACAAACATTATGTTTTGAATTTATTACAACAGTATTGTTCTGTATCTAGTTCTTTTTTAGTTTTGTGTTATGCATTAAAGTATAAAATTTTAATTATCTTATATAATCCTAACCTAACCCTGAATTTCAACAATTGTCTTAATTAGTTAAATATATCTTTCTAATGTTCATTAGTTAATCTTTGGATTTTTTTTTTAAATCCATCAACCGACGTCGCTTTTTCGATGTCCTTCCGACACTCCGGTAAAGACATCCGATGACCGTGGCATGACTACGAAACTTCCACTCATCGGATGACCGATGGTTCAAATGTTGGTCCGCATCGGAAGGCCGACTCTTCCAGTGTCGGATGGTGTCAGTTAGCCAACACTTGCTGGATAAAAATACCGACGGCAATGCCATTTTGTTCGTCGGATTTCCGACGCTTTATGCAATTTTGATTGACATTTTGGGAGGAAACACAGTCGAATATGTGACACAATGGTCTGTCGGATCTTCGACCCACATTATTCACATGTCAAAGATCTGACGTCATGCCACCGACGGCAAAAAAAAGGTGTATGTGTCGAAAAGGCGAGAGATAAGTGTCGAATTTCAGACATGCAAGGTGTCAGATTTTGGGGTAAAATTTTGTAGTGATTTTCATGATCATCATCATGACCATCCATTCTAACATTAAATGCATCATGGATCAATGTACTTGTACCATCATTGTCAACTATGTTATCCGTACGATCATCTTCTTTAGTATCATCATTAACTTATTCTCCATTATTCATAGCTCCATGTTCCTTCAGTACTTGTTTTGAAAGCACGTCCTCCGGACGATATTCCATAGTATGCCTTTCCTTATAATTACATGAAACCATCAAGAGATATTAGTTAATATAAGAAATATTAAAATAATACATACATTTACAAAAGCAATCAATATAAAAAACAATATAATGCAAAACTTATAAACGGACGATATTCATGTCCCCCATCAACATCTCCATGTTCCCTACAATGTTTTATGGATGTTGCGATATTTATTCTTCTCCTTTGAAATCTCTTGCATTGATTACATGGAAAATAACATTTCCCATCACCCTTTCTTTTCAGTCCATCCCATAATCTAGCAAGTAATTGTCGATTTTGTTCGTCTGGATCAGGAATATTGTTGTTTGACATTTTCTCATAAAGATCTTGAATGAAGATTATCGATCTTAAAAAATCAAGCTCCACACTTTAGTATTTTTAATCACAAAAACAATTTAAATAGTTGTGTATTCTTTTACAAAAAACAGTTCGTGGGAAGAATATAATTTCTGTATCATGTCTCTTATATATCAAACATGTAGGAATGTTACCATAATTTATAGTTTTTAATTTATTTTTTTTGGATTTTCGACGTTATTACCATAGTTACCTTTATCAAGGCATTATCAGATATCCGACAGGATGACGTCGGATAACCGATGGTAGTCATTGTATTTTTTATGGACGATGGATATCTGACAATGCCATGTATCAATTAAAAAAAATTAATCAAAATTCGTAATTTTAAAGATGAAATCCTAAGACATAGTTAATTTCGTTGGATTTCGTCGAATTATCTCGTTGGAATTTACAAAGTGGATTTCATTGGATTTTGAAATACATTTCCAATGTGGGTATAGAAAAGACCTTTTTGTAGCATTAAATACATTTTTGAAACAATAGGAAAGGGCCCACCATCTGTAGCATTGGTTTTTTTAAGGAGGTTCTGTGAGGAGGAAAGGGCCCACCTTGTCATCGAGCTCACCTAGTTTGAATAGCTATAGAAATTTGTAATTATTTTGGTGTGATAATTTTTTGATACAATGCATGTATGTCGATTATGCGAGTAGTGTGGTGTTGGATGAATGAGTCATCTGTAGCATTAATACATTGCTAAAACAATTCTAAAGCGAATTTAAGTGTGTGAATCTTGCATTGTTGAAGCAATTGATTACTTGGCATGTGTGATCTCTCTTAGGGCATGCAAGTGATTTATTGATAATTAGAAGTGTTGAAAAGTATTTAATTTCTTGTTGAATCGATATCACAGGTTGAATTTGTTATGATTGATTACTGTTGAAACAAAACTAGAAGAATGTGTGGTTGTAGTTCACGGTCAAGTATAATTGACAATTATGGAGCTTGGATGTTGTGTCACCAACATAGAATAGATATTCCATTCTTGCACGAGTGGTGATTGGATTTTAATTCTTGAAAAATTAATATAGGATTTAACTTCTTGCAAAAATAATATATATTCTTTATCTTTATGAACAGTTCTATATTTCCATTCTTGCTAGAGTGATTTAATTTTTTCAGAAGGAGTGATTTATTCTTGAAGATTGAATTAGCAATTAGAATTAAGATGATTTAGTGAGAAATAAGTTACATAACAATTTAAGCAATTAGGTTGTTCAATTTAGCACTGGTTGATTTGGGTGATTGTATGAGAATTAGTGTTAGAAAGAATTGAAATAATACGAAGAGAAACCTATTAGAAGGAAAAGTGAAAGAAGAATGAATTTCTATTTCTTAGGAATAAAAGAGATGGCAAATATTCTTGGAAAAATATTTTCCATTTTTTAACAATATTTTATAAATCAGTGAAAGATTCTCTAGTTTTTACAATTTTTTATAATGCGGTAAAATGCTCTCCAAGATTTTACAATATCTTATAATTTAGTGAAATATTCGCAAAGATTTACAACATTATATAACAAAATGAAATGTTCTCCAAAACATTATATGTACATATTATATTATTGATAAAACCGCCTTCAAAGTTTCCTATATATCAAGGAGATTCACCCATTTTTTATACATATAAATATAAGAGGGGTTCTTAAAAATCATCCCTGGTTTCTAGAGAAGCCTAGACCAATGAGAGCATAGGTTCAAACTCTTCCTATGCATGAGGCCTGTGGGTCGAAAGGAAACTCATGTGTTTTGAGTTGAGGACATATAATTCCCTCTCACATGTTGTAAGTGTTTGGTTGATGTCTATTCTGTCTAGTCAAGTAGAGACTCATATTGTAATTCCTCTTGTAAAAAAAGAGATTGTTTGTCAATTAATTGAAATCCATAATTATTGGAAACAATCATGTCATGTGTGTTTGTTTTCATTTTTGTTGTGCGCATTTATCAACATTCGACCACCTAGGTCGTGTCTGCATCAATTGGTATTGGAGTGGGAAGTTATCCTACGAAGAGAATTTTAGTTGTGATTGGATGTGGAGAACAACTGCAGGTGTGATTGGGTAGAGTTATGAAGAGTGGTTTGGTTGAATTAGCAGAGAAATGGCTCAGAGAGCTGTTAATGTCTATGGTAGAAGACAACACCAACGTGCACAAGTCACTATTGATAGTGAAACCTTTGAATAACGCATTTAGATGATGAGGACGCTAAAGAATGAGTTAGCTGCCATGAAAGAGGCCCAACGAAGGGGATATGACACATAAACCCTTAACCATAGTAAAGAAGAATTTGAGGATGAAGTTGACGCATGGGTGAGAAAGAAGAAGAAGACCCATAAGGAAGAGTTTTGAAAGCACCAACAAAAATGAGGAGTAAAGTTAAAATGGACATGCTTACTTACTCTATAAGTATTAACCCTGAGGGTATAATAGATTGGATCAAGGAAATGGAGAAATATTTTTATATAGAGGAGACAGAGGAACCCAAAGAGGGTGAAGGTTTTTTCTCTGAAGGTAAAATTTCATGCTTCATTGTAGTGGGATAATGTGCAGACTAACCAAGCCAATAAGGGTAAAGAGAAAGTGAAGACTTGGGACAAAATGGTTGTTAAGTTGAAGGATAAGTTCATTCCCACCGACTATATGATCTCTCTGTTAAGGAAAATGGAAAACCTGTGACAGAAGGAATTGACAATGAAGGAGTTCACTAAGGAGTTCTATCGATTAACGATTATATCGGGACAGACTGGTGAAGGAGAGTATTCAATCTCTAGGTATGTGAATGGTCTGAAATGTGCCATTCAAGATGAGGTTGTCAAGGTTCATGAAAATTGGATAAGTCTACCATATTTCTTTGAAGGTAGAGGAGAAACTGTATAGAAATACTTTGATGAGAAGAGGAGAGTCAATTGCTAGAAGATGGAGATATTTTTCCGCTAAGGGTAACATCAGCGGGGGTAAGAAGGAAGGAAGTCAATATGATCAATGAGAGGAAAGTTCAACTAGAGATAATGTATCTAAATACCGACAGGGACAATAAAATCCGGGAGTCGAGGAGGAAGTGGTTGAAGGGGATATTTTAGTGGAAGAAGGGAAGACTAGTCAAGATAGTTTGCTACAAGTGTTGGGAATTGGGATACAAGTTGTATGAGTGCCTAGAAAACTTGCATATAGAGACTTTACCAGAGGCCATAGGTTTGGGAATCGACGACGAGGATTTCCTGATGATGAAGGAAATTTCTAGTGATATTGCATTATAAGTTGGTCGAAATTTAAGAATGTAAAGAACATTGTTGCAGTCTGCATGAAAGGAGGAGGAAGAAACAAATTAGAGGAATTCCATCTTTCAGACAAAGGTAGAGATTTAGGATAGATGATGTATGAAAATAGTCGATGGAGGAAGAACAAAGAATCTAGTGTTGACGAAGGTGATCGACAAGTTGGGACTATAATTCCAACCAAACCCAAGCACATATAAATTATTGTTGTTACAGAAAGGTCATCATGTGATAGTGACACAACAATGTCTGATCAATTTTAAGGTTGGAAGATTGGATTATAGTGTCTTATGCGATCTGATTACTATGGATTCTTCCACCCATTGTTGGGTTGACCATGGAAATATGAATGGAAAATGTTGTATGATGTTCATCGAAACACCGTTAGAGTCGAGAAGAATGACGCGAGCTTTCGATTGATTCCACTGGTCGAAGAATTGAGTAAATAGGGAAAATAAAACTGATAGTGAGAGAAGTGAGTGATAATTTGTTCAGTGAAATAATTCTTGAAGGAGGAGGAGAGGAAGAAAGGTTTCTTCGTGATTATTCCCAAAGGACTAAGTGTTTATAAGTTGACTGAATATGTCCCAACGAATGTCAAAGAAGTGTTGTCGTAATTGAAGGGAATACTGGTCATTAAGATGTCGACTGGGTTTCCACAAACGAGAAGTATATCACACTAGATCAAATTGATTCTAGGGTTGAGTTTTCTAAACAAGTTGCCACATAGGATGACGCCAATGGAGATAACTAAGATAAATCGGCAGGTCCAAGAGATGTTGGATAGAGGATTGATTAGAGAAATCCTGAGTATGTGTGTAGTACCAGTGGTATTAGAACACAAGAAAGGTGGAGAACGGAGGATGTGCACCGACTCCAGAGATATAAGAAATATTACAATCAAGTAAATTTTTCAATCGCCAAGGATGGGTGAATTAATCAAATATTTGAGTGGAGTGATGTACTTCACCAATATCGACTTAAAGAGTGGATACCACTAGATCCAGATAAGGGATGGTGATGAATGGAAGACAACCTCGGAGATGAAGGAAGGGTTATATGAGTGGATAGTTATGCCATTTGGGATAACCAATGCACCAAGTACATTCATGAGGCTGATGAACGAGGTACTAAAACCATTTCTAGGGAAATTTTTTGTTTTCTACCTTGACGACATAATGATTTTTAGTCAAAAAAGAGAAGAACACTTGTCACATATTCGACATGTCCTCCAGACGCGAATCCAGGAGAAGTTGTTGGTGAACTTGTAGAAGTGTTCCTTCATGCAGAAGGATTTGATATATATGGGATTCATGATTTCCCATGAAGGTTTGAATATGGATCCAAAAATGATCAGAGTAATTTTGGAGTGGCCGGAGCCATAGAGTTCCATAGAGTTGCAAATTTTTCATGGACTTGCTAGTTTTTGCAGGAAGTTGATCAGGTACTTTAGTTGAGTATGTTCACCATTGAAAACATGCTTGAAGAAAGGATATTTCAAGTGTATGGAATCATCTTGAAAATATTTTGAGGAGATGAAGAACAAAGTAATAAAGAGCCCAGTTTTAGCTCTTCCATACTTTGAAAATGTATTTCAAGTTGAGTGCGATGCAAGAGGAAGTGCAATTGGAGTTGTGTTGATCTAGGACGGATGACTGATTTCATTCTTCAATAAGACATTGGATGAATCTAAGTGGAAGTATTCAGTATATGTCCAAGAATTATATCATATTATCTAAGCGTTGAAGAAGTGGAGGCGCTATTTGCTGTCGAAGGAGTTTGTGTTGTTTACCAACTATCAATATTTGAGGTACTTGAACATGCAAGCAAAGATAAACAAGAGGCACATGAATTCGGTTGAGTTCATGCAATTTTATACCTTTGTATTGAACCACAAGTTGGGAAAGACTAATAGGGTAGAAAATTCCTTAAGTTGAAGAGTTGCATTGTTGGGAATAACTGTTGTGAAGTTGATAGGGTTAGAGTCGATCAAGGTCGACTACGATGTTGATGAAGACTTTGTCGATGCATGGAGAGCATCAAAGGAAGCATGGAGTTTCGAAAGGGAACCTTACTTGGACTATTTTATCCAAGAAGGATATTTTTTCAAGGGAAATCAGTTGTGTATCCCTAGGAAATAAGTGTGGGAAAATATGATCAGGGAGATGCATAGTGGAGCATTAAGAATACATTTTGGAATCGATAAGACCATGGAATTGGTTGAAGAAACATTTTACTAGCCAGGAATGACGATGAATGTAAGGAAATGGATCTGACCGTGTCGATTATGCCATCATTCGAACGGAAGAATTCAAAATATAGGGTTGTATTTTCCATTATCAATACCAATTGCACCATGGGAAGAAATCAACATGGATTCATGCTTGGATTGTCGAAGAAACAACAAGGAAATGACTCTATCTTGTGGTATTGGATAGATTTTTTAAGATGGCACACTTTATTCCGCATCGGAAGAAAAGTGACGCGATGGGTATTGTTGCATTATTCTTCAAGGAGATTGTGAGCTCGCATGGGTTACCGAAGGGAATTACATCGGATAGGGATACTAAGTTTGTGGGGAATTTCTAGATAACCCTATGGAAGAATATTAACAAAAAGTTGCAATTTAGTTTTGCACGGCCATCCTTAACTAACATGTACATTCAAGCCATCCAACGGACCAACAGCGAAGTCAACGGCTGACTTCTCTGTTGGTCTGTTGGATGACTTGAACGTACATGTTTTTTAAGCTCATGCGTTTTGCACATCATCCGTGGACTGATGGGAAAACTAAAGTCACGAACACGAGATTAGGAAATTTGTTGATATGTTTAACTACTAATGAACCGAAGCAGTTGGAGAATGCGTTAATGCGTTGGCACAAGCATAATTCACGCAAAACAATTCAGTGAACCGATTCAGTAGAAGTCCACATGGCGTGACCGACATAGTAGAGGTACCGACGTGGAATTCGTCGTGCACTTTTCGATCATTATGGATAAAACAAGCACATCAATCAAAGGGTAAGCTTTTGATATTTCTGAATTTGCTTACAATCGATGAAGATGTGAAAACAACAATACATTGTTAATGTGGGAAAAAATTGACATTTAGTGCATGAGTGAGCAAAGGATCCAAGTTTCTTACATTTCCTTGTTTCATGGATCTCGCCAACTAGATTCAAACATAAATTATGCGATCAACTTTATTGATGAATCTGTATTAGCTGATGGCACCTTTTAGTTTTTCTTTGTTACCAAACATCTCCTCGCGGTATAATAAATATGGTGAAATATGTTGATACCGTCTTATAGTACGCCTCATTTTCTTTCTTTTGATTATTAAACTCAACAATGTTTAGTTGTTTAAACAAAAATGTTGATACCGTCTTATAGTACGCGAATGTTTAGTTGTTTAAACTCAACAAAAATGTAGTCACAATCTTAAGATAGAGCCAGTGAGATTTTTAGCCCGGATTCAACAAAAATATTTACAAAGTTTAAAACATCGTCAAAACTTATTTTCTTATGGCTTACTCGTAACATCATAAGACTATTCTCACTTTTATGTGAGGAAGAAAAAATAGTTCAATGCATACTGGAGGTGTCAATTTATAATCAACCCCTATGCATAGTTGAGGAATCAAGCGTTGTGCAGACCATAGGTGTTTGCATCATCCTTTCTTGTTTAGTCCATCCATGTGAGTGGTATCGTTTATTTAAATAACTTTACTACCTTATTTATAGAGTCCATCCATCAATGTGTTGCATGGGACAACATCAAAGCTAAAACCTTATTTTGGCATCTCATAAAATATTTTTCAAGCTTCATAGTTGACATGCTAGATGGCTAAGCAATCAACTAATACATTCCCATAAGACAAATATAAGAATATTATAAGCAAGGGGAAAAGAATGGTTAGCATAACACACTATAAAAAAATACCCTTTTAAGAATGGTTACAGACAATTCAAGATAGATGCCTAGGTTGAGTTTGTGCGGAACAACAAAACCTTGAATACAAAAACACCCTGTAGAGGAGAAAATGGAAAGGAGAGATAGATCAGACTGTAGTGCCCAGATGCCCGTATTGTCAACTGAGATATCAATGTGAACAAGGGCCCAGATGGAAGATACAACCAAGCAGGATTCAATTGTGCTTCCTCTAATGGCAACCATGGAGAATGAAGCTCATGTAAAATAAGGCTGATACCCACAAATCTAGAAAGTTTGCAAACTGACAACACATCAAAAATATCAAAGACAAAATATGGGCAGTTTTTGCAGGCAGAAAAATGCCAGAAAATTGTCACCAGCACAGTGGGTGCCTGAAACAAGACGTGGGCACACTGTAGATATGCTGAATGCAATGCAGATCAGTGGTTATGGATACCATAAACAGTAGCTTGAAATGATAGACAGATTTCGACACCAAGGAAACATTAAGCTGCAAATATATGGAACACCGAAGCAAAGGTCAAGATGCTGCTGCAGACAAATGGTGACACCAATCTCCAAGCACAACAAGTTGTGGTAATGTTACCAGCAGCACAAATCAAAGCACGTGTAGTAGACACATGGCATGATTTCAATTGGGTGAGCATCTTGTCTGTCAATCTACTGTGCTTCACTAGGGCCATTAAAAAGGTATAAGGATACAAAAACCAGAGTTTTTACATGTTATATTACATATTAGATGCAGTTTGTTCCTATAATCCTTTTCCCAAAATGGGATGAGAGTGGAAACCTAGTCTTCTACCTATGCATGTACATTGTTGTGAATTGTGGTCCTCCAACTATAGGTTATATTTCTATAACAAAAACTAAAGCCTTGCAAAAATTAAAAGAGAAATGAAGGGTAACCATACCAGTCATGATAAATTCCAATAAGGCCTCTTTCATATATCACACCAAGTGTATTTTTTTTTGCAATGGTTGGGACAACATTCATAACCCAAACTTTGTCTGATGTAAGTGCTGCTGCAAAGCCACCAAGACCTGCATTCATGTCCATAACATTGCGATATCTACTCTCCCCAATATATTTGTTCATTCTTTTGTAGCCTTTCATGTGCTTTCTCCACAACTGTGTATCAACATTATATGTCTCAGCAGTAACACCTGATAATGAACCACTGAGAACTCTAAGAGGAACAACATTCAGGCGCTTTGGGAACTTCTCCAAAATCCCTCTAGACACATCATTAGCATCACTGACTTTAGGCATTTGTGTAGTGCATCTTTGCATTCTCTTGTGCCTGGGGGGTCAGTAGATTTTATAGACATTATCAGATAAGCATAAAATTTCAATCATCTGAGTAAAACTAGGCCATTTGAGTAAAGCTAGGGCACTGTCAAATCAAACTCTTCTTGTACTGTAATGAAATATGAAGCCAATTATGCAAACATGCTTGAAATTTTTAAGATTTAGACAGTTGAACTTAAACCTGTCTGCAGCACAAGATCAATTCATGCATGGCCATTAAAATGTAAAAGTAGATAGGAAAATTCAAAACTCACATAAAAATGATGAAATCAAAATGTATCTCTGACTATCTGTAATAATATTGTCAAGGGGAAATATCTAATTTAATAACATGCCTTTAAAATTTGAAGTACATAATTAGAAAATTTTGGGAGTACTCATGGAATCTAATTCCTCTTTTGAAGAATAGGGAAGATATGCTTAGATGCAAAGAGGCTCTCAGGGAACAGGTCTGGAACGAAGTACAAAGCTATTAGATAACAGGAATCAATAAGGCCTAAGGGCATACTCTGGACACTATAGAGTATAGACTGATAGACTGGACTCTGGAGTTGTTTTTTGACGACTTTCAGAAAAGTGCAGAAAACACCTCATAAATGTGATTTCAATTTTCATGGGGAATAGAAATGGAGATTTTTTTCTTTGAAAAAATGGCATATTGCAATATTAACAACACACAAATGTGTTTGACGTTAATGTTATGACATGTGACCAAATGAAAATTTAAAGGCTAGGTGGCTAAACCACCATGCTATAAATGTGTGAATCAAGATGTTATATTTGTAAGAGAAAAGTATTCAATTATAAAAGTGTATCTTCTCATTTTTTCTTCTCTTTGGCATTCATTTGTACATGTGTGCAACCTATAAACAAATATGACATATACCTGAAACCTGGAATCAAGTTTCTGAGAGTCTGCCAATCATTGGTGAACAACGCTGCACCATAAGAAGTCTAGACACCAAGTATAACAAGGCAAGTACAAATATATCTAAGATTTTAGAAAAGTCAAATGGCATTAATAATTTGAAAAGTTTAAAAGTGCAACGGCCAGTTAATATTGAATTTTTTGACCCCAAAACTGAAGTTAAAAAAGGCTGCATTGATCAGGACCAATCTTCATTTATCAAGACATCACTGCACCCACAAATCTAGAAAGTTTGCAAACTGACAACACATCAAAAATATCAAATACAGAATATGGGCAGTTTTTGCAGGAAGAAAAATGCCAGAAAATTGTCACCAGCACAGTCGGTGCCTGAAACAAGACGTGGGCACACTGTAGATATGCTGAATGCAATGCAGATCAGTGGTTATGGATACCATAAACAGTAGCTTGAAATGATAGACATATTTCGACACCAAGGAAACATTAAGCTGCAAATCTGTCCAACCATTCATGACAATTGAACAACCTGAATGAACCCAAGATTGCTTGAGGTCCTCTGTTAACATTTGCATTCTTGTCCCCCCCCCTATCTAACAATGAACCCCTCATTTTATTATAACCTGGGGGTGCATATCTTGATCCTGCAGCATGGATTTTTTTCAGCATTATTTTATATTGTGGTGAACAGGTAGCATTAAATGGAATTCCATTTGCCATAAAAAATCTGATATAGCATCATCTGCCTCATCCTTGTGTACCACATTGTACATTTTCAGAATGGATTCATTTACATCACTCTTTCCCTTAGTACTAGAACCCCCCCCTATAGACTCAATTTCCTCATTGATTGAAGAATCATGGTTAGATGGGGATTTATCATTGATGCCTAGCTCTCTTACTAGGGGATGAAGAGCTACTATCAATGTTACAATTGTTGTTTTCCTTGCCTTTCATGTGAAGCTTGGTCATCTCCATCCTTTGATCAAGGCTGCATGTGCATGCCTTCACTCCTATACCAGGTATGGCTAAGAGATGATTCCATACTCTAGTGTAGCTACCCTTAAATACATGTCCACACAAAATACATTCCCATTCCTCGCAACCCCCACTATTTTTTCTCTTGTTTTGAGTTATCTTCTTCACAAACTTCATTAAGGGTTTCTTGGAATTGTTGTTACCATGAGTTTGAGAGGATTCCTCCTGCTCTTGAGGCTGTGGGGGCCTCATGCTGTTCTCTTGTGGGGGTCTCATGCTGTTATCACCTTGTTGACTATCCCAATGACTGTCCATTATGTGTATAATTGAACTGAACATTAAAAATACAATCAATTAAAAATACAACCAATGACATTAGCAACTTTACTAATTGGCAATGAGTAAATAAACTTAATACTAAATAGTAAACTGTAATACTAAAACTTAAAAGTCTAAATACAATTTAACTTATTTAAGATGATATTGAATTACAAGTTTTTATTACTGAAATTCAAATTGCAGTTTCGAGATGTTCTATGGTGGCCTAGTAATCCATCTACTGTGTCAGGACTCAGAATTATTGCAGAATTTCACTGTCAACATCAACGATTTTTCATCACCAGATTCCATAAGTTATTGGCTGCAGATGGACAATTGCTACAGGAATGAACTGCTTCGGTTTATATTATATAACAATAACTGTCCCAATCTATATCTCTAGAGTCTAAATATTATACAACAAATGGCAAATAATAAATATACTTACAAGACAGATCTGAAAATTCAAAAAATATTTAAATGGTCATTAGCAGTAGTGTATTGATGTATCAGAGTTCTCAGTTTACAATCAGTGACCATGCAGAATGAGCATATAAGTCCTCTTTTAGTTGTAAATCAGTTTGAAAAGAACGATTTGCAGAACCATGAAGACAGCTAGAAATGATTCCCTTACTCATCAAGGGGGAGAATGAAGGAGTTACTTGACTTACCTGATGACCAAGCTCATCTTTTCAGAAATGTTAGGATACAGTTATCCATTTTTGCCTATTTTTGTATTATGGTTAATAGGCTTCAGTTTTTCCCTCAATATGAGCCATGCGTAATTTATTCTGTTCTATCTTTTTTCAATATGCAGAAGCATAGTATGTTATGTAATCAAGAAGTAAAGGCCCCATTTCTGGAGAAGACAATACAGTCACACCTGAAACTGTACAGGAAACTCTGTAACAGCAGTTTATCTTAACAAAACTCTCTCCACAGAGATGTTGGTGTTTGAAGTTTGAACAAACTTTGTCTATTTATCTCAATTCGATTTGTCATATATCTATGATGGTGACTGAACTGTGTTCATTGTAAAACTATTCCAGAAATTTATTACTTATTTTCTAAAGTAAAACAGAGCATACTTTGTTTTTGGACCAGAAAGCAAAAAATTTAAAAAAATTATTTAGTATTTACTATATTTCATTTTTAAGTTAAAAATGAGCATAATAAATATTAAAATCTAATTGAAAAACCTACCGACTTCATCAAGATACAGGCTACAGCACAAATGATAAATCGTGCACTCCATCTTTGAAGATTTTAAAAATAAAATCAATAAAATAGTTGAGTCAGATAGAGGATTTGAGAAGTTCATCAAACCCTTTGTTGAAGCCAAAGCTGAAGCCAAAAATTTAGACTTCAATGAACTTATAATTTATAAACCTGCATTGATTGGTATCTTTGAAAGGCAACACGCCTGGACAGTAAAAGAATTTGTCCCTAGTGTGCACCATGGAGACAGAAAGGATGAGCACTGGCAACTTTTTGGGGTCTCAGGATAGAAGAGAAGGGAAAAGAAGCAAGCATCAAAGCATGGTGATAATGCCCCCTGAAAGGAGAGATTTTGATCCTTTTGTTCAATCTCAGCATGAAGCAAGCATTGCTTTTGGTCAAGTAGACACTCAAATGTCAGATTCTGTATGGGATGAAGGTGATGGTGGTAGCCAGGAGAAGCAGCTGGACAGAGTTTCACACGAAGATATTCTTTCTCCATAAATGCAAGGACTGTCAGAGTTATGCTCATTTAAAAGAGATGAGAACAATAAAAAATCCCTTTATTTTTTGCTCCAACAATCTGCAAATTTCCAGCAAAGAAATATTAATTTCAGATTGATTTTTAGATCCTTAAACCCTCATTTTCAATTATGTATTTTATCTAATTTTCTGTATAACAGACCTGTAATTTTTAGAATATAAATTGAACTTTCAGATTTGTTTTAGCCTAAGAATATCTCTCTTTTTAATAATTGTTTTAAAGCTGTGTAAATCTGGAATTTACTTGCTACAATTCAAATTAGAACCAGATTTACCCTAAGTCCATTTACCCCTTTCTCTCCT
This sequence comes from Pseudotsuga menziesii, assembly GCA_001517045.1. Classification (NCBI taxonomy): domain Eukaryota; kingdom Viridiplantae; phylum Streptophyta; class Pinopsida; order Pinales; family Pinaceae; genus Pseudotsuga; species Pseudotsuga menziesii. Next base: position 43,401 of record LPNX011026885.1, on the reverse strand, counting down.
TGAATACACCTTGGACTTAGATTGTTGTCAGGATTCCCCCCTTTGAGCTAGATAGGAGAGCTGACCTAAACTGAGAGATAATACTATCAAGGTGACAGTGGGTAGTTTTTCTTAGTCACCCATGAGTTCTCACATGTATGTTTGGGACTTTCACATTGAGTGAGAATGTAGGAGGTAAAAAGTTGGAAATAGAACCAATTTAAAAAGTGGGAGAGAGTTATTGAGGTGATAGTGGGTAACCTCTCTGAGTTGTTCTTAGATCTTCACCTTGTGAGTTTGGACTATAACACCATAGGTGAGGGTTTTAAAAGAAACAAGTACAAAATTGGATGATATCCTCATCATCAGTGCTAATAGGGCAGAAATATAATCCGAATAGCTATTTTATAAACAACCACAACCACAAACATTATTTTCAAAGGATCCTGGGTGCATTCTCATTGTTATTAGATGACTAATTCATATAGATAATATCTAACCGAGCTTTATTTGTCATTCCCTAGAACACATGCATGGCCTCTTAATGAAAAAAATAAATTAAAATAGATATTAATTGAGACACTGCCTTGAAATTCTTCAGAGAGAGGTACCCCAGTGAAATCAACGCTCACCGTTGCGGTTTTTCTTTATGTTAGCATTCAAAATTAATTGAATGAAATCACCTATCAAAATTAAAGGTCTGTCCTGTACTACTCACTGTCACACTGTTTCTTTTTGTTTTTTAAACAAAAACTAAGAGTATTTGTATTAAACGGCAAAAATATCTTAAGTACGCATATGTAGGGAAATTGACCACAACTGCAGACAAACTCTCTGGTGAGGGGCTGGATAGGGAGCCTAGAATACTTCACATTCAAGAAGTTGTGGAGCATGCCAAAGGGATGATAATTTGTCGTATTGGAGGCATCCTCTTCCTACAGAAACAACACTATTTTCATTTAATTGCTAATGCAGGTCAGGGTACTAAAAACTGAGCTGAGCTTCTTGCACCTCGAGTTCTGTTTACAGATCTTCAGGTATTCAGGGATTCTTTAGTCATTAGAAAAAATTAGAAAGATTTGTTCTGATTTTCTTTGGAGAGGAAAATATGACAATATTAGTTTCCATTAGCAAGATGGCAACTGATCTCAAAACCAAAGAATGAGGGTGGTTGGGATCAGAAGCAGTTATTCACTTTTGGTCACATGCACTGACAGCTAAAAAAATTTAGAACTTGATGTCCAACGAGGGTCTATGGAAGAGAATTTAGGTTCAGAAGTACTTGGAACCTAAAATTCCTAGATTGGATCCACAACTCTATCGAGATTCACAAACATGCTTCAAATAATTGGAAAGCCTTGAGCACAGGCCTTTCCAATCATTGGCACTCACCTGCTTTGGCAGGTCTAGGATGGGTCACATGTGAATGCAGGTTTGGATGCAATAATGGGATGGAACAACAATATATATGTTCTTTTCTTGCTCATGCTTCAAAAATTTCAAGGTATATTATTAGATAGATGTGAAATCCACTTTCTTGAAAAGAGATTTACATGAAGAAGTATGCACTAAACAACCTGATGGTTTCAAGTTGCATGGAAAGGAGGATGTCC